>KV426438.1:0-37257 GCA_001632375.1 Exidia glandulosa HHB12029
TTGTTCTGGGCCGCAAGCTCCTTTGCACGCCCGAGAAGCTCGGACTCGGTCAGCGGCGGGATGGAGTCGTTGCTGACGGTCGTCGCGGCCACGCGAATGTGCTTCGGGACGGTATCGTCGACGAATGCGTCCATCGAGTCATAGCCCAGACGCTCCAGCATCTTGGCCGTCTCGCCCGCGTCTGGTCCGATATGCCTGTCGGCGAACGTGTCGAGCGGCGCGAAGACCGCGTGCGAGTAGTCCGCCGCGGTGGACAGGGTGCGACGAGGGCGCCCAGACTGGCCGAGACATTGGGCACGGCCGAGCGATGCGAGAGATAAGCGCAAGAGCGAGGGCGGCGACGAGCGTCGGGCATTGGCAACGACGGCGAGCGGCCTAGCACACCGCATAGCTGGGGGCCTGCTGACGGACAGAAGGAAAGGCGCGGGATATCAGGAGACCAAGCGAGAATAAAAACGAAGCGACAGCAGGTCCAGTCGGGCAGTCTACTCGGTGGACGCAAAGCGTGTAAAGCAACGATCGAGCGCCAACTCCCACGACGCGTATTTCCGCGCCAAACGCGTCTGGGAGGCAATGTATGCTCACAGCATGCAGCTGAGACGCGTAAGAGACGTCGTATTCTCGCAAAAAACCAGACATTTGCATCGCGGAACGGGGCCAGGACAAGGTGCAGACAAAAAGTTTTTCTCGCACATATGCTTGGTTACTCGGTTGTTTCAAACACTCAATACACAAACTCGAGAGGTACAAGCGCTAGTCCGTCTGTACAGGCCCAAGGCGAGAACGACGCGGCACTGAGATCCTTGGAATAGTCACTGCGCGGGCGGAGGTGAGGCCGCGGTATTCAGGTTGAGGAATCCATTACGTCTGCGTACCTTTGCTCATGATCCTCGTCTGTCTCCGCCCCACCATGCGTCATCCCAAATATCCCATCACGGTCGACCTCTGCGCGAATCGACGCCATAACTGCTTCAACGGTCCGTCCACTCGCGTCTTTCCCTGCGAGCTTGTCGCTATAGTACGAGATGACTTTCTCCAGCTCCGCCATGGCCCGCGACGCGCGAAATGCACTGGTCTGACCGCGCTTCTGCGATGCTGACCGGGTTGACGCGTAGGGAAGCGCCGTTTTGTGCTTTTGTAACACGCCATGTGAACGTACGAGTTCGTACACGTATTGATGTACAGCGGCAGGCGTGGGGAGGATGGCCTCTGAAGCAAGAAGGGCCGACCGTAATAGCATAATCGTCTGCAAGGTTTGGATTTTAGACAGATTGTGAACGTACGCCGTCGAACTCACGAGATGAACCAACTCCTCCGCGCGTGGTGTCGACGCTAGATCCACCTTTGTAGCAAGAAAATCGAGCAGGCCGATGAGGCTCTTCCACAACTCGTCCCAATGATATACTACCGCCTGGCATTAGAAAGGATGTATGTTACTCTCAAAACCAACGCACCAAACCGTTTTCTCTCGCTATACAGATATTGCAATGACCTATGTAAAACTCCTATACAAGTTCTGCGTGTCCGTCAGTGTCGTTGCGCGCATTTCCAACTGTGTAACGCACATATACGATCCAACTTCAAGACGCTTGAGCATGTTGTGGCGGAGCCACAGTATGCAACAGTCAAGCAGGGATGCCAGCGCTGGTCGTGCGCCAGATGGCAGTGGTAAATGCGGTTCACGCTTGCGACATGCCGTCAGCGATACACTCATTGCAGGGATCGAGAATTATGCACACCTGTCGACACAGCCAGATATCCTTCTTCCCTCTGGGTTCCGCAGCCAGGGCACCAAGTATGTTCGCGTGACTTGCGCATACAGCCAAAATTTTGAGGCAGAGACTGGCATATGCAGCCCCACGAGGCGACGACGCGCCGTGTGTGAGGATGTACGATGTTGCGCTGAGCACTTCGTGAATGCACGGCCGTACGTCGGGCGATGCATCATCCATGGCGTCGGCAACGAAGACTGTGCGGAAGGATTCGCTCTGGAGGAGGAACTCGTGTAGTGGAAAGAGCACAACAGCCTGCACCGGCGGTCTACGCGTAATAGATCAGCTCTCTACTCGAGGAAGTCCGGTGGAGCTGCATACAGATGTTTGTAGTGCTCGCGGGTGTCGACATGCGTCGATGCGAATGCCTTGTCAGGTCGAAGACTCGTCATGAGACTGCTGAACGACGCGATAATCGTCGGAGGCGTGTCGTCGCTGACATCTTGATACAGCCTACAACATACCCAATCAGCAAGTCACCAACGACGTATGGACAGAACGCACTTCACAGCGCTCGCGCAGATGACCTGCACGCAGATACACAGCTGCGCATAGGCCGGCGCGTCTTGCACCTCCTTGACGCCTTTCAGAAACGGGTTCAACGTTGCGGCGTCGGACTTGTGGTAGTTGGCGAGGAAGGTGAGGAACAGTGCGCACTCTGCGGAGAAGGATGCGCTTTGCGAGGTTCGCAGTGTCTGAAGCGGCGTTAGGGTCAAACAACGATAACAAGACCGAGCTAGGACACGTACGGATAATGATACAGGAAGGAACTCGATAGCGCGAATGAAAAACGCGCCGGGGCTGAGCTGGACGGCGCGACGGTTAGTGTCAGTAGTGACTGTATGCATGGGTAACCTCACTTGGTTGACACCGCACATGAAGAGCTAGACGAGTCATGTCAGCGTGGGTCAGGATCGTAGGCGGACTACACGTACAAGACCGATTTGCAGCGCTCTTCTGCGGAACGGTACTGACAGAGCGTCAGTACGTGTAGTAGGGTACAACTTCTCGCAAGACGTACGTGGTGTGCTGGCGTCCGATACGAGTTGATTTATCGTCTCAACGAAACTCTGAGAGCGTATTCAGGGTGACCGAAGCGAGTACACGCTGTGACGCGCACGTACCGTCAAGACGGCGTCCGCGTCGCCAACGCTCCCGGCCAGAACCTCCATGATCTCCCAACCAGAGAAATTCTTCGTCAACAGCGCGCGTAACATAATCGACAGCGTCTCCAACGCGTTTCGCTTCTGCGGCTGCTCGGGCGACGCGTCGCGGGCCGTAGCTACAGCGGCCTGAAAGAGGGCGGCGAAGACAAGCTGCGAATACCAAGTCGCATGAGCCATACAGACACGCAATACGGACAAGACAACCTCACGCGTTGCTGGTGTAGACAGTCCTCGTTAGACATGCGGTTCAGCTGCGCGGAAAGCCATTCGGCGCGAACGTCGAGCCCGAAGTGGTCGTGCCAGAACGTGCCGGAGCCATTGGGCTGTATGCGGTCCGGGGTGACGCCCTGGAAGAGCTTCGTAAAGTTGGAATCGAACTTGGACGAGAGCCGGGTGTGCAATGACGGTCGCGCCATGCGACGCGCTGGGAGAGACGTGTTACCCAACTCCGCATCTTGCTCTCGTTCCATCACTTGCAAAATTGAACTTGCGCTTGTTCTTGCTCCGGACTTCTGCTCTCTAGGCTGCATCGCACCTTACTTGTTCGCAATCTGGAGTTCAGGCAACAACATCTTCGCGTCTGTTCGGCTCAGTCTCGTCAGCAGGGTCACCACGAGCGTGATCTCTTCTTGTTGCCTAGACATTGCTGGTGCCACCTACTAGCCCTTCGAAGCGTTGTCATCCCTTTCTTGTGACAACTGTGCTACGCGCCGATACTCTTGCCAATTTCCTAGCTGTTGAGTTGGAACAGGCCGCATGCATATGCTCTTCAGGCTTCCGTTCTCAGCCAGACCTACGGAAATGAATGACTTTGGTTGGTATTGATATGGATGCAGGATCGTGCTATCGTGATACAGTCGTAGAGCATGCGACAAGGCAGTAGAACTTGAAAGCGTGAAATAGTATAAAGTACAGAGGCACCAGTGCGTAGAGAGATCAATGGCTGAGACGAGGCACGACAACAGCGACGACAACAACAGTCGCGATGAGGAACAGGAACGCGATGGACGCGAAGAGGCAGCGGCGAGCCCACTTGACCTGAAGAGCTTCGTCAGTCTCTGTGGGAAGTCTAAATGAGGAGCAGAACACACCTCTGTTGCGCGAAGACGTGCGATCAGTTCGCGACGCTCATCCTCCGTCTTGGTCTCCTCCCAGTTTTCCGGTGGGTTGAGGTTCGACGCGAGAATGCATGCGCCGACGAACCAGAAGAGCGGGAAGAAGAAGCCGTACTGGAAGAGCTGGCGCGCGAGCGTGTTGAGCTCCTTGTCGCCGGACTCTTCATCCTCGACGTAAGGCGGCGGCGCGGCTGAGCGCGTGTAGACTGGCGGCGGGACGTCGATAGGTGCCGCGGAAGAAGCGGGTGCATTTTGCGCGTCGTGAGATGGCGCTGCCACTTGGGCAGGCTCAGAGGACGAAGCGACGTCGTTGGACGCGCTGAGAGATGGAGATGCAGGACGCGAGACTGGCTCGGTGTCGTGAAGGCTGAGACGCGAGGTCGATGCAGCGGGAGTAGTAGCGGCGATAGCGGAAGACATTGCGAGTCGTAGTAGGCTTGCGAGTCGTAGTGGGCTTGCGGGTGGCTCAGCGGGAGATGGGGCGCATCCAGCGCTCCCATCGCCTTCTTATACTCGTTGCGTGGCTCCTGCTCGAGCCCATCGTCGTTCGCGCCGCTCAGAGGTTTGTTTACAGTCGTCGTCGCCTCGAAGTTCCCACGCTCAGAGGCCCATTGTCCTGTCAAGCCTCAATTCCTCACGATCGTGCTGATGCTAGCAAAGGTCTTCCGAACGCATTGCCTATCCGACTGCATCCGTCGTATACCTGAGTATCCTCTGAGCGTGCTGGAGGGCGGACGGCGGGGTGCTGGCTGTCAAAATCGTCGGCACTTGAAAGCGCATCCCCATCCAAACGTCCCGTCACCTTTTCTCTGCCCCGCTTTCTGCTGGTGCTCGTCAAGTCACTGAGGAGAGAGATTTGGGTGCGGCCACCGTTCGGTAGTTGGTTTGCTCCCGCGGAGCCTTCGGCAGTGTTCCGCCGCCAACAATCGTGAGTTTGCAAGCGATGAGAGCCAAACAAGTGTACTCTGACCTCGAACCAGGACCACTGAGCGATTGAGAGTGGCAGTCGCGGACAACCCAACCCCTGACGCCTTTAAAAGCGGACGCGTTTGCAGCACCATGGCCTCACAACTCGCCTCCTCGTCTCGACACTCCAGACCTCGTCTCACCTAAACAATGGCCGCTCACACCGTCTTCGCCGCCAAGGAGAACATGCCCACGGGCTCCCAAGCCAAGGGCGCGTCTCCCGCCTCGAAGACCACCAGCCGCCACCGCACCCAGCCCAGCGCGGCAAAGGTCGCGGACATACATGAAGCTGCTCGTCGCGCCGCTCGCCGCAGTCCGCCCGTCTGTCGGCTCCGACTCCCGCAGACGCTCCTGCGTCCCGTCCTGAAGGACATCGACGCCGACACACTCGCCGCCATCAGCACCAAGCTCGCTGGTGTGCATCTCGAGTACATACGCGACATCCTCCGCGAGGCTGGTCCGATGTGCGTTTGCTCTCCGCGTAGTGATGATTGCATTGTGCTGATCCCGCGCTCAGCTTACACGAAGCCGCACGCAACGGTCAACCCGCGCTGCCGACCACCCTCCAAAAGAAGCTCGACGTTATCGTTGAGGACGACATGCCTACGCACATGCTCGCCGTCTGGTCGAAGAGCCAGGCTGCGCGTCAAGTCAAGCTCTTCCCAGCGCACGACGTCCTCTTCGCTGCCACCTGCGCCCACCTCCCACCGCTTCCCGCATCCAAACAGCGCGCGCTCGTCGGCACCGAGGATAAGCTGCCCGTGGTCACGCTGTGCATCCCGCACCTCCCGACATTCGGCATCCTCCACGAGTATCTCTACACTCACGACATCAACCGCCTGCTCGTGTCTTTGCTGCCGACCCATACGGCTGCCGGCGTTCCTATCCCGCCCAGCCCTCAGGCGTACGCGAACGCCTGCTCGCGGCATGTTCTTATACAGCACATCGGGAGCGTCCATGGTCTCTGGAGCAATGCCTGCGCACTCGGGGTGTTTGACGAGGAGCTCTGGAACGCGATTGACAAGTCGTGGGCGCTCCTCCTCGGGGCTCTCCAGCCTGTGCCTGTGCATGTGTAGTCGTCATTCGCTCTCTATGTCCTCGCTATGCTTCGTCTCATGGTTTTGCATGCTATCTTTATGTTTGATTATCGTCGTGCGCTGTACCAGTACTTCTTGATGTACTATCCCATAGTTAACTGAAATGAATTGAAATATGCTGCATCTCATCATCTCCTTTCATTGCATGATACTAGAAGTACTGAATCGGCCAAGGAAGGCGCGAGCTCCGGTCGAGTGTTCAAACTTCGTGTTGGGGTTTCGACCTGACTTTGCGACGCTAGAACAACTCTCAGCCTGGCGTACTTGTAACTCAATGCGAGCACGATCCATCGCTACTGCCGGATGTAAGGGTCCCTCGTAGATGGCTGAACGCTCTGACGAACGTCCAAATGGTCCCCCGTACGGATTACTCGGCCAAGCGGAATGTTGTGCAAAGTCGCAGTGACACTGTTTTGCTTTCAGCACTGCAAATGCGACGCCCTGCAACCGCGAAGTTATGAAGAGTAGAACCTTTAGATCTCGGTGCATCCTGCCACTTCAAGATCGCATACGTCTGTCGTTTATTGCGCCTCTTTTCACCCACTGTATCATGATGGCATAGCAGCACATGCACTGTACGAGTCATACAATTCAGCTCGACTTATGTACGCACTTTTGCTGAATTTTCGGTCAAAGTCAAGAGGAGAGGCTCAAGCCGGCACAACCCGAACCTGTAGCTCCTTGTCCACCTACGTACATGCCATTGTATCAACCCGTACAGAATCGGCGTCCCTCTGCGGGGCGCGACGTGTCCAGCTCCTGAAGCGCTCAAGCGCGACATGATCGCGGCTCATGTATCCAGATCGGCGTGCAAGACGCCCGCTGCCACGAACTTCCTGATCATTGCTTCCCGTGGGAGCGCGCGGCATTGTAATGAGCACGCTGTGCTGGCAGGCCTACTTCGGCCATGACTATCTTGATTCTTTGCGCGCCTGCGTTGACTGCAGCACCCGGTTATCATCGCACCCGTTTGTCACCACTGGCACTCCTCCGTGTGTCGGGTATAACGATCCTTGATACGTCGAGTGCCCGCTCGCAGAAGCACCACGCGCGATCCGACAGCTTGAACGGCCTGGCTCTCTTCTTTTCTTCCCATGTCGTTTGAAGACAGCAAGGAGGGCGTCGTCGTCAAAGACAACCACGCCGCCGATGGCGCGTACGTCGCGGACACCGAGGCGCGCTCCGTATATTCCAGACAGGAGGAGTCTGCGCAGAAGCTCGTACGGCAGATGAATGGCAGGCAAATTACTATGATTGCGTGCGTGTGTCGTCGTGAGCAGTGCTGAAGACTGTCGTTCTTACGCGTTCTCAGGCGAGTATTCTCCTCTACCGCCTGAAGTCTGTGCTTACCGTAAGGTACTAGTATCGGAGGCGTCATAGGCACTGGTTCGTTCCCTCATGAGCTATCGGGACGTTGTGCGGTGCTGAACCGCCCTACAGGTCTCTTCGTTGGTACCGCTAATGCCCTTCGTACGTCCCGTGTCAGACCGGGTTCCATAGCTTGAACGTGCTCAGACAACGGTGGACCACTTGGGATGCTCCTGGCGTACACAATTGTAGGTCGTCATCCCGTCCTGAACTTCGTTAATGCGTTACAGATGGGAACCGTGTGCTTTTCTGTCATGTACGGCAAGAATCCTACGATTTCCTTCTTGACGATGACACCGTTCTCAGGATCAGCCTGGGCGAAATGGTCGCATTCATGCCCCTTGAAGGTGCCCAGTTCAAGGCGTGCATCATTTACACGTCTGACCGCAGACGACCATAGGTGGTCACGTCCGAATCGCTGAGCGAGTGGTCGAGCCGGCGTGGGGAACGACGATGGGTTTCTTTTACTGTGAGCATCCTTGGGTGTGGCCTTGAATATGGAAGCTCAATGCTTACACTGTTATAGGTTACTACTTAACGTACGTTAGCTTGGGGCTTTCCAATAACGTATCTTGACCTTTGACCCTCGACAGGATCGCTGTCCCGGCCGAACTCTCTGCTGCTGCAGTCATCTTCGACTACTGGACGGGATCACGAATAAACAACGCGGTCTATATCACCGTGACCTTGGTACTGGTTGTCTTCCTGAACTTCCTCGGGGCGCGATGGTACGGTGAAGCTGAATTCGTGTTCGCCTCGATCAAGGTTTGAGATTCGTCCACTTCTCAGCGTGATTTGACTCCATTCCTTAGATCATAACGATCATTGGACTCATTATCCTGGGCATTGTACTGGTATGTCAGCTCACCTGGCGACCTATGCCCATCGGTAACGCGATAGCAGGACCTGGGTGGAGGCTTAAACCACGAGCGCATCGGGTTCCGTTATTGGAAGAATCCTGGGCCCTTCGCGCAGTACCTGGGCATTTCTGGAGCTACGGGTCGCTTCCTTGGCTTCGTCGCATGCCTGAATCAAGCGGCATTCTCTTTTATTGGAACGGAGGGTACCTTCACTTGAGCTAACACTTCCGAGATAGACCATCGCATTCTGTGCCGGAGAAACTAAGGACCCTCGTGAGTTCCACATGCCATGACGAGACTATGACCTGATGTCGTCACATACAGAGCGAACCTTGCCTCGCGCTGTAAGACAAGTTTGGATACGTATCATCGTGTTCTACGTCATTGGTCAGTTCTCTCACTGCTGTTGAGCCTACTCAACCAGAGCGTGACCTTGGTGCAGGAACTTTCATAATCGGATTGCTCGTACCCTCTAACGAGCCCGGCCTGTCGTTGGGCGCATCCGATGCCAGAGGCTCCCCATTTGTGCGTCCACTCCACACCCATATTTCACAGGGTGTCTTGTCTGAAGGTATCCAGGTCATAGCGTACGTTGCTACAAGCGTTCAAGCCCCTCAAGATTTCGCTGATTGTGCACCAGTATCGAGGACGCGGGAATCAAGGTCTTGCCTTCGATTATCAACGCCTGCCTCCTCACAAGCGCATGGTCCGTTCCAGTACCGTGCATGATTTGACGCCCTTAATATGAGCTCTATCACCCAGGTCGTCCGCATCAAGTGACTTGTACACAAGCTCTCGATCTATCTGTATGGTCCTTTCTTCATCCTTTCACGCGTGACTCCAATTATTCGACAGATGGCCTGGCTCGCTCAGGCAAGATCCCTGCGGTCTTTGCTCGCACGTCGCGAGGCGGTACGCATTCACCGCATGGCATGGTCATGTCCGTATCTTTACCTCTGCCAGGCCTTCCGTACGTTGCTATCGGATTTGCCGCGGTCTTCGGCCTGTTGGGCTATCTCGCGGTCAGTGAGACAGCTGGGAAGGTCTTTGGGTGCGTGCAACCATACATTACGTTGAAGCAGAGTGATTAATTGAGATATGTAGGTGGCTGGCGTCGCTGGTTGCGATGAGTGGGCTCATGTGTTGGGTCGGCGTGTCGGTCACCTACGTCCGCTTCCACCGCGGGCTGGCACATCAAGGTATGCGGCTCTCGAGCTTGCCCTCGCGTACTCACCGTCTGTACATCTGCTAGGAATCGACCGAGCACTACTCCCGTACTCGTCGAAACTTCAGCCGTACGCAGCGTGGTATGCGTTGTGCGCGTGTATCGTCATCACCCTCGTGCGTAATCGGGCCCCAACATCGATACCCAATCCTCATACGTCCTCCAATACGACACGCGCACACAGATCAGCGGGTTTACTGTCTTCCTACGTGGCCGTGAGTAAAGCAGTTGCGTGCCTGCGATTGTATATGCTGATGATAATATTCGCACAGACTGGGACGTAACTACCTTCGTCACCAATTACCTCCCCGCTGTTCTGTATGCGTCCGCCTTGTCACTACTCACGCGGGTACTGATTCACCTCGTTCATTGCACAGGTTCCCCATCATCTACCTCGTCTCTAAGGTTGTGCTCAAGTCCAAGCTGGTGCGGCCAGAAGACATGGACTTCAGCGCAGCGCTTGCAGCACTCGGGAATTCCTGAAACATACTTTGTTGCACATATATGCCATAAAGTACAAGTCCGATGTAATTAGATGAAAACTTAATATTGCACATTCTGCTCGCATTACCAAGCTCAGAGACGGGCGCGGGAGAGGAGGATGCGGATGCCGAGGTCGTCCAGGATTTCTTCGGAGCCACCACCAACAACGAACACGCGTAGATCCCGACTGATCTGCTCAACATGCCGTCCGTGACCGTCCTTGGTCATCGAAAGACTACGCACAGCAAATGTAAGCCCAGGAAACGACGGTGCACAAGAAGTTCTTACCCTCCAAAGATCTGTTGTGCTTCACGGCAGCACAGCTCCAACACCTTGCCCGCTTGCACCTTCAGCAACGCAAGCTTGGCTCCTACAACCGGGTCCTGCATTGCGTGCTGTCCCGTAGACACCTCGTACGTTAACTGCTCCAACCAGGCATGGGTCGACCCGATCGCGCGTTCCATGCTCGCGAGTTTCGCGCGAATCGTCTGGTTCTCCGCCAGAGGCTTCCCAAACGTCTTGCGTCGCAACGTATGAGCTGTCGCGTCGTCTGCGCATGTCCTTGCGAGTGCCAACGCGTTGGTCGCGAGCGCCAGTCGCTCCGGGTTGAAGTTCGCCATGATCATTGCGAAGCCTGAGCCTGGTTTCCCGAGGAGGTTCTCTGCGGGGACACGGACGTTGTCGAGCGTGACGAGCGTGGAGCCCGAGGCGTGCAGACCGGAGATACGTAGACGACGTCGACGGACGCCGGGTGCCTTGAGCGGTATGAGGAGGAAGGAGAGTCCCTTGGCGCCAGAGGAGGGGGCGCCGGTGCGCACGGCAGTGGTCATGCAATCAGCCCACAGTCCATGCGTTATCCACTTCTTGGCGCCGTTGACGACGTAATGCGTCCCATCGTCCGACAATATTGCAGTCGTACGCAGATTCGCAACGTCGGAGCCGCCTGCAGGTGTTTAGCGACAACATGTGATTCGAGCTGCATGCATACCCTCAGGCTCAGTGACGCCTAAGCAGAAACGCAGTTCACCGCGTGACGCAGCTGGCAGGAACTTCGCGCGCTGTTCGTCGGTCCCAAAGACGTAGATGGGGTTGCAGCCCAGTGCCGTGCCGCTCGAGAGATGCTGTGAGTGGTTCAGCCTCATGCCTCGACAAATAGGGGCGCATTACCCATTGCACGCCGGTGTACGGACAGCGTGAGAGCTCCTCGACGAGCTGCACGACGACCAGTGAGCCAGAGCATGGAAGCAGGGCGAACGACGCACAATCATGGTGTGAAACGCGTCCCAGGCTGGATGCAGCCCGTTAGCATAGGGCATGAATGCACGCAGGACGACGCACAAGACACGTTCGCTGCGTGTGGTCGACCGTCACGGTATTGCGCGGGGATGTGGGGCAGGATGAGGCCCGCATCTGCGAACTTGCGGTAGACGTCTGGGGGCACCGCGCCGTCGTCTTCCCATTGCTGGGCATGCGGGAGGATCTCGCGTTCTATGAATCTGGTGTGCGCATTAGTCAAGTTCCAGAGACCAGACCGGACTCACTGGCGAACATGAGCCCTGAGCGCGTCGTGGGACGAGTTGTAGAACGGGGAGGTCATGGGCGACTGGAACCGGCTGGCTGGAACCCAAGTCCGTCCAGGCTTTCTTCCTGCATGCTCACAGGCCGCGGGCTCTCCAAGCTTGCCAGACAACGCATCAGACTATGCCCTCGTTCTGCCCGCGCCGCCTCGACCGTCGCGCCCACTCGCCCGCCGTCGCGAGATGACGAAGGCCTTGTAGATTTCTTTGACCGTCCCAGAGCCAGCGCCAGCACCTGGTTTCGCTCGTCTACCACCAGCACTGGACTCTTTCTCCAGCCAGCCCTCACGCAGCCGAGCGGTTTCACACAAGTAGCCGAGGACGCGGTGCAGAAAGCGCGTAGACTGGTCGACCGAATATTGCGCGCGCCGGCAGACGCCACCGAATTGCGCAAGGTCGTCAAGAACCTCGACCGGCTCAGCAACGTCCTCTGCTGCGTCGTCGACCTCGCCGAGCTCGTGCGCCATTCCCACCCAGACTCACGATGGGTCGACGCCGCCAACGACGCGTATGGGATGCTGTACGAGTACATGAACGTGCTCAACACAGATGTCGGTCTTTATGACGTGCGCTGCCGTTTCTCGCTCTCAGCCCAATAACTTACACGACGTACAGGTACTCAAGAAGGTTCTACATAACCCGGACCTAGCCTCCAATCTCTCGCCCGAAGAACGCGAGACCGCGCTCATATTTTGGCGCGACTTCGAAAAGTCTGGGATCGACCTGCCACCACAGCTCCGGACACGCTTCGTGCAGCTGTCCTCAGAGATCATCACCCTCGGCCGCGACTTTGTCAACAACTCGAACGCGGCGCGACCGCCTGTGTACCTCCCCGCGAGCCAAATCTCGGGCCTCCTCCGACAAAGCAGGATGCGCTTACCTATCGGCACGCGCAACACCATTGCCGTTTATCCGGGCACGTCTGAAGCGCGAATGTTGATGGCTTCCGTGCCCGATGACGCGACGCGCCGGGCGCTGTACCTTGCGTCCAACTCCAGCTCCCCCGAGGAGATCGAGGTGTTGCAGGCCCTACTCAAGACGCGCGCGCAACTCGCTAGTCTGCTCGGCAAGGAGAGCTACGCCCATGTCGCGCTCGACGACAAGATGACCAAGTCCCCAGGTGAATGACCGTCTCGATCTGCAACCGACGTTCGCATTGCTGACCGCATACACAGACAACGTGATGACATTCCTCCAAGCCCAACTGCACCAATCCCGCCCGCGTGCATTGGTCGATGTACGCGGTATTGCCGAGCAGAAGCGCATATCTCGAGGAGACAACCAACTCCCTCCCGTAGAGGCATGGGACCGTGAGTATTATATGCCTCGGATACCCAGCGCCGCCGCCACGGCCATGCCAGACCTCACGCCTGGCACCGTGTTCTACGGCCTCTCACGTCTGTTCACCCACCTGTTTGGCGTATCACTGCGTCCAGCCGCTCTGGAGTCTGGTGAAGTCTGGCACCAGGATGTGCGGAAACTGGAAGTCATAGACGAGGACGAAGGACTCGTGGGTTGGATATATGCTGACCTATTCGGAAGACCAGGCAAAGCCTCTGGTGCCGCGCACTACACCGTGCGTTGTTCGCGACGAATAGACGACGACGATGTTGAAGGCGATTTCCCTGACCGTATTCTCGTCGCCGAAGAAGACCGGGGCCTGCGCATACCTGGCTACTCAGTTCGTGGTCGACCGGGCAAGTATCAATTACCTGTCGTCGTATTATTATGCGACTTCCCGTCTCCAACGCTGAGCGGCGCGGCGCATCTCGACTGGAACGACGTGATGACCACTGTGCACGAGATGGGTCACGCAGTGCATTGTACGTTCCTTTCTTCCCTCTCGCCTCTTCTCCTTACTAATTTTCCCCAGCGATGATCGGCAGGACAGACTACCAAAACGTCGCCGGGACACGATGCGCGACCGATTTCGTAGAGCTGCCCTCACTTCTCATGGAACACTTCTTCCTCTCCTCGCCCGACGTCCTCTCCCTCTTCCGCCAGCCAGGCGAGCCGCAGCTGGCTGACCTGGATACGCTAACTGCAACACAAGCCTCACCCGGCGCCGCGCTCGACGCGCACACCCAGCTCATCTTCGCGACGCTCGACCAGCTGTACCACTCGCCGCTCGCGTCGGCGGACACGTTCGACTCGACGGCCGTGTTCGCGAAGCTGCAGGACGAGTGGGGCGTGCTGCCGCATGTACCGGGGACGTCCTGGCAGACGCGATTTAGCCATCTGTATGGCTACGCCGCGACGTACTACTCGTACATCTTCGACAAGGCGCTCGCGCGTGCCGTGTGGGAGCGAGTGTTTGCGCGCGCGCCGCTTGAGAGGGAGGCAGGCGAGCGGTTTCGGCAGGGCGTATTGCGCTATGGCGGCGGGAAGGATCCGTGGGCGATGTTAGCGTCCGTGCTCGACATGCCAGAGCTTGAGCGCGGAGACGTGGCGGCTATGAAGCAGGTCGGCCAGTGGAGGGCAGAGGGCGACGGGTTGCGGCACGGTACACACAGCCATTGACCTTACTAGCGTATGGACGCGTATGATGCTCGAGACGTGACCGTTATACATTGTTTTCGTGGATGCTGTATAGTTGTACACGTGATGCCCAGAGGAAAGCGGAGAAGAAGAAGATAGGAGAGAAACGACAGAGACTGCTACTAGACACGGGAATTGTAAGCGAGAGCGACGACACGACTGATTCTACGGTCCACTTGATGCAATGCGAAACGATGAGAGTAAGGCAAGTGTACAAGACAAGGCGGGGAAGGTGCGGCTTCACTGGAATGCGGATGCGATAGCATTGTATATGAAGACGAGCTGGCTATGCGTTTGCACCATGCGACTGCGCTGCTCGCGCAACGCGTCGACTTCAGCTATGACAGCGTCCGCCTGAAACGCAGGTTCCATCGGGCCCAAAGGGCTGGCGGACAGTACCGGCGGTCTGAATGCGGGCGCACCGGGCGTGACGGGCGGTGGATGCTCGTCGAGCAGCTTGTATGCGCGCAACAACGACGAGATCGCGATGAACGCGCCAGTGCGTCCCACGCCGGCCGAGCAGCCAACGATGCTGGGCGGGGACGCGTTCGGGTCCTTGTTGGACAGCAGCGGCAGCGGCGCCGGGGGGAATGCGGGATGAATCGAACGCGGGTCGCGATTGGCACGGTCGACGAGACGCGCGAAGCGGACGAGAGAAGACCCGTCGGCGGGCACACCATGGTCAGGCCAGGACGTGTACAGAAAGTGGTTGAATACGTGGTCCGGTCCACCCGGTGCGGATATGCGTAATGTCGAGACGATGGCGTCTGCATCTGAGATCTCGCGCTGCGCGAGGAGCGTGATGGCGATGGGCGGCATCGTCCCGCGTGGCGTCTCAGGCGACACCTGCTGCGTCTCGCCGACGACGTCTGGGAAGTACGGATGCGCCTTGACGCGGCCGGACTCTGTGGTGAGCGTGAGCTGGACGATTGTTCTGACCTGTGCCGAGCTTCCCCCGGGCACTTGAACCGGATGCAAGAGGAGCGAGAGCAGCGCATGGGCAGTGAAGGGCAGCGCGGCTTGCGTTGCGATCCAGTACTTGCCGCCCGCCAGCTCGCGCACAAAGTTGGCATTGAGATAGCGTGACGGACCGGCGCCTCCTGACTGGTCTGACGAGCCCGAGAGAAAAGGGACGGGGATGCGTGTGCGGTCGAAGGGGACAATGTCGCAGTACCGGTTTTTGCGCTGGTTCTCTGGCGCAAGGGCCTCGATGCTGGAGTAGTAGTCGGCGAGCTCCTCGGGCAGCATAGTAGCGTCGAAGGCGTCGAACGAGCTGGAGGATGAGCGCCGGCGATGGTGTCGTGCGCTCTGGGCCATAGCGCGCTGGCGGATGGAGTCGCGGCTGTCGAGTGCGTCGAGGGCCTGAGCGATGTACCTGCGCGAGCGGGCGTTGTCAAGCCATGCGGGTGCGTGGGCGGCAGCGTTGATGGCCTGGCGGGAGCTCATGCTGGTTGGCGGGAAGTGGTCGTCTGGGTAAAAGTCCAGGGAAGAGGTGGAGCTGCCGGTTGTGTTTGACGAGGGGGAACGAACCGGCCAGGCCGGCAGCGTGCCCGATGGCGGGGCAATGGCAAATGGTGCGGTGCCGTAGGCGGAGTCGAACTGGTGACCTCCTCCTCCTGCAGCCTGTACGGTGAGCTGGGGTCCGTCGTTGTTGAGCGTGAGGGTGAGCTTCTTGAAGGTGCCTACGAGCCGTGCGCGCCCCATGCGCTCCCTCATCGACGGCGATACCAGGATCAGGTGCGTGGGAACGACGTCGTGTCGTGTCGCAGCGCTGAGACCGGTGGCGGCGGCGGCAGCGTGAGCGGGTCGCAGGACAAGAGCACGGGCAAACGAAACCTCACGGACGGGAAGGATACGTGCTGGTGTTCAGGCACCCCTAAAGAGGTCCGGGCCCTTTTCACTCACGCAACACAAGTCTGGACGTTCATGGCGTCACCTGCAGGCTCATCCATGGCTCTCCGTCGTCTTCCCCGATCTGCTCGTCCCCGCGCAGCTCGTGCTCGTCTTCCAGGGTGGCTTCGCGTCCCGCAAGACAGCCGTCTATTACGCTACAGACAGCGGCACAGACTGGTCCCTCGCCACTAACATCTTCCCCGACGACGCAAACAAGGTTCAGTCATTCGACCTCCCCATCCAGCCCGTCCGCGCCCTCAAGCTCGTCTTCGAGGACAGCACGGACCCCTTCGGACGCATCACCCTCTACGACCTCCAGCTGCACGGCACAGATCCCATCGCAGATAACACCGGCGTCTAGACGTCGTCATACACGCTGTAACCCTTCGTAACACGCGTCATATCGAAAGACGTCGAACGCGGCTGAACACACAAGATGCAAACGTCCATGTTACGCGCTCATCCTACAGCATCATACACACGCGCAAATCCGTGCAGCTGACCTGCGGTCTCTTCTTCTTTCCGGCAGTCCAGATTCACAGGAACTTCGCCGCCTATATCGGTCCGAGTGAGCGTGTGAGGCTCGAAGAATTCAAGAACGCACCATGCCAAGCAGCTGCCCGCTGCCGCCTCCTCCACCTCCAAGGAGCGAGCCCAGAGCGCCGATTCCTCCAGAGTTCTCACCGCCAGTCGCGCCACCGCCAAACTTGCTCTGGACGAGCAGCTTGACAACGGTCATCGCTGCGCCGTTCACCGCATCTTGCTGCAAAATTAGATTGTCCTCAGCCCACCATGCTAAGTACGGACGCTGCCAAAAGGACGAACCTTGTTGCCGCTCGCAGCGCCACCGCTCTGATCGAAAAGTTTGGAGGCCTGCAATGCAGGCCGTCAGCTCAGTGCCAACCATAGTCATAGCATACACGCACCTCTCCCATAGCCAACGCGACGAGCTAGATATAACACATTAACCCAGATGTTTCCTTGCCTCACGCGCACAGCGTACCTGGCTCTGCGAGCCACCTCCGGAGCTCGCGCTTCCGCCTCCGGACGTGAACTGCTTCAGCATCTGTCGTCGGTACATGGCCATTAGCGTCGGCTCTCATATTCGTCCGCCTTAGCGCAAGACGCACCTGCATAGCAGCTGCGCTGCCGAGGCTACCCGCGTCCAGGCTCGACGCGTTACCGTCCTGGTACGCGGCCTTGTGCGCGTTGATCACGCCGGCCTCGTCCACGGGCTGCTTGTGCTCGGTCTACAGCCAGCCCCATCGACGATCAGCATAGAGAGTAAGCATAGTAGCATAATGTACGCACTTTGCTGCCCTTTGCGAAGCTGAGAGCCTGCCGAGTATGAAGTTAGCGTATGCAATAACAGACACAACGGTGCAGACCAACCTGCGAGAAGAGCGAGCTGTCGCCAGAGTCGCCAGCATGTGCGCTCGCGCGCTGCACAGCGTCGTCGTCGTCGACTACGAGGCCATGAGAACATGGCCTGACGCCGTGAGCAGTGTGAGCACGTACTGTCAGGCTCGGGCGTGCTGTCGCGTCTGTTGTACTCTGCGCCGCCCGTCTTGCGCACATCTAGCGAGCATCGCCGTCACTCACGAGGCCAGTAGAAGGCCTGGAGGAGTACGTACCGCTATCGTATCCGCCCTGAGGTTGGCCGCCGCCGTAGCCACCAGAGGACTGCTGCTGACCGCCCTCGTTGACGTGCTCCTGCGACTTCTGGTACGCGCTCACGCCCTGCTTCGCCATATCCATGAACTTGTCCTACGCGGCGTGAGCATAAGACCATCTAGAACGACTGCGACATGAAGACGCACCATTGTTGCTGAGGTTGAGGTTAAGGTCAAAGTTCGGAATCTAGACGGGATGGCTGCGATGGTTCCCTATTTAGGGGGCCGACGTCAACTGCACCCACCCACAAGGCACACTCTCAGGATTAATATTCCCGGCACCGAATCTCCGTGAACGTGGGAGAGATTTGCATGCGTACTGTCCTCCAGTCATAGATACTACACTCTTGATTACGTCTGGGCAAGCAGAACACACAGCAAGAGCGCGATGTAAGATCCTCCACAGCTGAACGCGCAGTCATGATAGGGTCGTTATTCTACAAGGTGTGCATGCAAAACCTAAGTCGCAACTGGCACAGTCAGTCAAAGTCCTAGTACGAATGAACCTCTTCGCGTTCACCGCCACCACCGCCAGAAGATCAGCGAGATGAGCACGCCGGCGGGCCCGATGAGAGCGCGCCACAAGAGCGACTTAACACCTTCGCGCACGCGCAGCGCCATCTCCGTTTTCCCCGTGAGTCGTATAATCGACGCGGGCAGTGATACGCAGACAAGGACCATGAGGCGAATTGTCGCGGGGAAGAAGTACGGTTCGCTGTACCTCAACAGCGCGGTGACGAACGTCCTCCGCGCGACAATGCCGATTTCGCGGTCGTAGGCGTCCCACGGCGATATCGGTCGACGGGGAGGAGCGATGACGATTGGGAAGAGTGTTGCGACGCCGTGAATGAGATAGAGCATCATTGCGACCGCGAGACCGAGGATGATTAGCGACGTAAGGCGCGTCTCCTCTGGTGCGGACGCCAAAGAGAACATGGATATTGTGTTCAACGGCGCACGGACAATAAGGTTGATGTCGTCCAGAGAGGTCGAGAGGAGGATAGCCGCGCCGAGGATAGCCGGCAGGCAAAAGTAGAATGCAGGACGCAACACGCGCACGATGAGAAGCCGGTAAAGCGTCACGAGCGGGAGGATCCAACTTGGAGAAAGCAGCAGCGTTGGAGACAGCAACGAAAAATGCAAGTTGAACGTGTGGAGGATCAGTGAAAGGAGGAGGAACGAGAATGGTGTCGTCCGTGGCTTCGGCGTATCGGGGAAAGACAACAAGAACGAAAGGAAAGCCAGTAAAGACGCAAATGATTGAGGCCGACGGTAGGGTCGCGCAAGTAAATCCGACAAGGAGAATATGACGATGAAAACCTCGCGCGGGTTGGAGATGTAGTCGATATCGTCGCCGTCGTCAGTGTCGCCGGGGGCCTTGTAAATTGTAATAATGTTGGGCCAGAGCACATAGTGCGCGATCTGGTACATGTAGAACAGCTGAATGCCCAGCGCGATGGCGTGCGCAATGCGCGGCGTAGTTATGCTGTCATAGCGCTGCAGGATCGGCGGCTCGGTTGTCTCAACGACGCGACAACGCGTCGGGACACCCTGCTCCCATGCGCGCAAAAGAGCGAGCTCTATGGAAGCCTGGGTGAGCAGCGCGGACGGCACGAGTGGGTTTGCGAGGTAATCAGCGACTGCGGAGGCGCGCTAAAGTTCAGCAGACGCCGGCTGACTGGTGGCCGTGGACTGTGCTCACCGCGGAGGACCTTGTCGCTGTCGCCCTCAAGAAGAAACTCAGTCCAGAGCAGCTCCTCGAGGTCCTTCTCGGCCTCGTCCTGCTCAAACTCTTGCCAGTAACGCAGGACCGCGGCCTCGAGGTTGGCGTGGCGCGTCTGACGTCGCTCGAGCTCCTGCCACTCATCCCACGGCGTTGCAAAGCGCGGCAGCGGCTCCTCGGGTTCGCATATCAAGTAAAGCAGTGCTAGGAGCCCGAACGCAGCGCGCGCCGACGCAGAGGCCTCTGGGAGCGAGAGGAACTTGATCTCCTGGAAGCTCGGATGGTGGTCCTGGGGCAGACCGCGCACATACGGCATGAGCGCCGGCAGTGGGTGGTGTATCTCGGGCAGCTCTGCGCGCGGCAGCAGCGACGAGGACTCGGTGGGCGCGTCCATGACTGCGGTTGGTGAATGGTCGGGAACAAGCCCCGTGTCCGGAACCGCTGCGCTTTGAAGATGTACTTTTGGTAATAAACCGACCAGGTATATATGGAATACAATTGTAGCGAAAGCAGCATGCAAACAGATTCACAGCACGGGGAGCCCTATTTCTCGTCGTCGGAAATGTCCATATCCACGCTCGTCGCAGACGAGACGCCACTCTGGCCATCACCTGCTTTCCGCCGGCCGAACGGTCCTTTAGCGCTCTCGTCGTCGACGCTGGTCTCCGTACTCTTGCCATCTTCAACTGGAAGAGCCCCGTTGGTCCCGTTCGCGGTCTCGACAGCGTAGACCTGGTCTCGGGAATGAGATGCGCTTCGAGTTACAAGCCGCAGGAAAGAACATACCCAGAATTTGCTCTTCTTCTTCCCAGCCACCTCGTCCACCACCAGCTCATTATCCTTCACGACCTTGTGCTTCTCCCTGACGACAGGGAAGTTGCCACCAGTCGTCGGTAGTTCTATCGGCGGTGGCGACTCTGACTTTGTCCGTGCGCGCTTAGTCTCCCGTTCCTTCTCCTGCTGCGCCAGGACTGCGGCGAGTTGACGAGTACTACGACGCTCGCCCCCTTGCCAGTCGTCTATAGGGGCAGCGCGTTTTCCATTCGCATTGAGGGCCGCCTTGCGAGTTGAACGGCGACGAGCAACAGAACCCGATGCAACCGAGCCGAAGTCGTCTTCATCCTCGTCGTCGTCTTGGTCGTGCATGACAAAGTCGTCCCCATCATCTTGTTCGTGCTGGGCAAACAGGTGAGCTGGGAGCACAGATGGAATAGAGAGCCCTCACATCGCTCGCAGCATCGTTGTAAACGTATGTCGCCTTCGTCGTCTGTCGACGGGTCCGAGTCTCTCTGGTTTCGGCTGCTTGTCGAGCAAGGGCAGCCTCCTTCCTAATCCTCGCTTCCCGGGAACGCGCTCGCTCGATGCGCTATGCGTACGCCTCAGCTTCTGTGAGCGACAAACTGGAGTCATTCGTACCGTCAACTCGTCTGCGACAAGCTCTGCACGGTCCTCGAGTTTCTTGATGAGGTCGAGGTGCATCTTCTCAAACTTCTTCCGCTTGGACCCAGGCTCCTCCGGTGGTGTCGACTCCTTGAGCGTTTCAATAACTTTGGCGTACTCTTCAACAGTAACGGCAACTGTTTCAAAGGTCGCGGTGACCTTCCACGGGTTGCTAGAAGCATATAGACGCGGTGTATCTTGACGATAAGTTGAGTTAGTCGAACGTGACACATGCCTGAGGAAGACGAACCGTCAACGATCCAGTACCGCCGCTTGTTGATGTCCTGGCCGATGGGGATCATAGTCAGGCTCTCCTTGCTGTCGGGATCGTCGGGAGGTGGGGGTTTGGTAACGGGATCGCCTGGTTTGCGCTTGTGCAAGTTGTGCTGCACACCCCACGCAACGTCGAGCTTCTCGCGCACGGTGGCGCAGTGCGAGAGCTGCCATTCTACCATTTGCCGGAGTATACGAAGCTGCAATAACGAACCCGAACACCAACGCGCGGGCGCGATTCAGTTTTGTGGCAAAGCGCGCGTGAGGGTTCGACCAACCTTCGTGTCCCACGGGGCCGAGAAGAATCCGACGTCGTCGCCGAGCGGGTGCATGTTGACCTCGAGCTGCTCATCCCAGAATATACTACGTTCAGGAAGCTTGAGATAGTCGGCGACGACGAGTGAGACGGTGTGCGAGATGGATTCAGCTCTGTTGTACCGCGACCAGCCGACCGACGACGCGCACGATCAGCGGGGGCGATAAATGACAGAGACGAGCCTTATGGCGCACTCACGGGCCAGAGCCTTTCTTCGGGCGTAGGTTCTTGACGAATTTCCCGAGGATCTGTTCGAGAAGTGGTATAGGCTGGTTCGACAGAAGAGCGTCTTCGAGACTGGCGGCGCCGGCGGCGGGCAGGCGCGTCAGCGACCAGCAGCAACGACGCGAGCGGGCTACGCACTCCACAACACTGTAGAGTCCTTGTATCTGAGTCTTGTCCTTGCCGCCGAGTACGAATTTCTTCACAAACGCATAGACGAATGCGGTCTCCCATCGGTCTCGTGGGTGCGTCGCCGTCGACGGCGGGCACACGTGCCCTCGCTTCGGCGCGTCAGGCTGGGAGGCCTCGCGACCATTACCTGCAGCTGCAGTGGTCTTTGGCTTGGGGGATGGGCGCTGCGTTTGCGCGGTGCGCGACATACTGCCACAAGCTGATGGTGGTTCAAGTCAAAGAACGAAGTGTCGGATTGTATTTGGAGGCTACAGTAAACATGCGGAGCACCCTGATCTCATGTACAACGCGCCAGAGAGCGCGGATGGCGATACAACGGATAATTGGGGACATGACACCAGTGCAACCATGCAAACGAGGATCGCAGTGCGGAGAGCGCGTCAACTGGTGTTTCTGCAGTGCGGTTAGGTGGACGATAAGGGTGAGATTCTCCACAGCGGGCTTGTTTGGCGAAAAACGCGTGTTAACCAGGTCCAACCTACGAGGTGTGAGCCTTCTGCGAGCGAGAAACTGACGCAAGGACAACGTACTTTGGGGATGTCGTGGTGCTCGCTGAGTGTCTCGAGCTTCGCGTTGAACTCGCTGACACGCTCCTTGTGAGTCTTGCTAGCCAACTTCGCAACTCGTTTAGCGAGCTGTAGGACGGTCGGGGGAGCACAGGCAAGAACACAAGAGCACATCAGTGAGCCTGAAGTTCCCAAGAAGTACGACAGGACTCACCCGCTCTTTCTGAATCTGTTCGAACCGTTTCTCTGCATCTGTCTTCTTGTCCCCGCCAGTGCTGGAACCAGGAGCACTCGGAGACGCACGAGCACTGCTCAACGGAGACCCAGAACCGGCCACGTCACTTGCAGACTTGGCTGCGACAACATCCTCGTCATGTTCAGCTGACGATTTCGCGCCCGATTTCGAGGATGTCGATTTCTTCTTCTTCCTGCAGGCTGTATATGAGCATCTCCAGAGCCAGGGTAGAGCACACAAAACCGCAAACCAACTTTTGCCCAACCCCCCAACCCCCAACCCCTTGAACCTGAACCAACCAACAAGCCTGAAAGCAAAAGCCGAAAATCCGCCCCGGGGGGAACCCGGGAAGGGAAGAAGCAAAAACCGGCCGAAGCAAAAAACCGGCCTTCAAACCAAGCCCGGCCGGCAAAGGAACAGTGATGGACAGGACCCTCAGCGAGCCAAGCATTGTGGCGACCTAGCCCTCTCTCACCACCTCAGAACACTAATGGCCTCCTCCGGTGTCGAGTGCGCAGAATTTTGAACCCTGAGATTATCTACTGACGGCCATATGACTGCAGGTCGGACGTCGACAGACAGATCATCATCGTTCGGGACTATACGGTCCCGCGAGAGCAATTGTACAAGGCGTGGACCGAGCCTGCCTACCTCTGGTGGTTCTTCAATCCAGATATCACACCCAAGGACGAGCCCGTCATCATCGACGTCCGTCCCGGCGGAGTCTGGCGCCAGCGCGTAATGCTGGACTATGATCCCAAGAACGACTACCTTACGGGAGGCGTATACAAGACTGTTGAGCCCTCGTCCCGTCTTGTCTTCACATGGGGAGCAGAGGGCGGGACGCCGAAACTCGAGGAGAACATCGAGGCAGAAGTCCAGTTCGAAGACAGCGAGAGCGGCAGCCGCATGACTTTCAGCGTGCGCCTTCCGGATGACTGGGATGTCGATGTCGTCAAGGGCACTCGCCTTGGGTGGGAGATGGCTCTTGATCGTTTCAAGCCAGCCGCGGCTTGAGAGCATCAATGGCAAGAACTTCGAGAGGAATACGGTATAACGCAGAACACAGATCATGTACAACAGAAGAATTACTCCAAGATGGCATCGTGCAGCCTTCATGACTCGGCAGGCTCTACTGCCTTACCTTTCCCTTTTCCACCATCCTCCCCTTGTATCATAGGTGCAGATTCATCGTCGGTAGGAGCGGCAGGTGCTGCCGCCACCGGCGCAGCCGTGGAACCCGATGCAGCATTTGCGTTCTGCAGGCGCTGGTCAAGAGCCTTGAGCGCCATGGCACTGCGGAATGTTTTCTATGAGCGAATGTATGGTAGATCAGGGCTGCTGCTCACCGTCTCCGCTCCGCCTCTGCACGAGCGCCGCCAGGAAGAAGTCCTGCCTCGATGTCGGGAGACCCAGCCGCAAAAGGTCGAACGATATGCAACTTGACTGCGCCATTGTGAGCAGCGTTGAATACGATGTTGAGCGGGACGCTGCAAGACGTCAGCGGCGAGAATAGTCCATGTACTAACACGTACTGCAGGAAAGGTGGGAACCAATACACGAATGCGAAAGTCTCGCTGCGGTCACCATATGTGTCTGCCGAGCCGGACTCGCTCCCGTTCTTCTTGTAGAAGCGAAGATAGGTCCACGAGACGAGCCACCCGAACTGAATGAGGATCCACGGGGATGGGTAGCCAACCAAGCAGAGGACGGTCGATATCGTAACATAGATCATTGGAAGACGCTAGACGGGTTTAGTGCAAGGTCGTAGCTCTCTGGCAGATGCAGCAAACCTTGACGCGAATCCGGATGACACCAAGCAGTTGCACTTGGTGTTCGGGAATCAACTGGGTGAACGCGACAAGAATGCCAGTCTGTACGGCCGTCATGCCGAAGTAGTTCGACTCCGTACTGCGCGAGGGGTCAGCGTGTTGCCGGGCGCGACAGAGGGGGCGTGTGTGCTGACAGGAAGAATTCTGCGTAGCCGAGAACCGTAGCCTCGAGCCATGCAAGTGCTACAGCAATGATGTTGGATATGACGCCTGTTATGAGGACAAATTTGGCGAGCTCGACGGCGCCCCATAGACGTTCAAAGTATCGTAAGGCGGGGACGATGATCATAATGGAGAAGAGCCACTACAGCAGCAGTAGCGTCAAGCTCTGTTCTGTCGCTATGGCCAGACTTTGCGTACCGATATTATATTCGTCTCGACGAACAGCGCAGTCAGGACAGTCCACGGCGTGTAGAGGATAACGCCCGGAACGGCCGTGAAGAGCGGGCGCGGGTCGCGGCTGCGCATGTCGAGCCAGGAATACACGACGGGCACGACGACCATGAGCGCGGTGAACACGCGCGTCGCTAGTGGTATGGAGGTCACATATTGCAGCGGCGTCGACAGGATGGCCATGGTCGCGACGAGCGCAGGCTGCGTGCAAGCGGATTCCGGTCACAACAAACACCGCCGCCGAACTTGGCCTCAGCTCTTTTCGGTCCAGCGACACAGAATCTCTACCCGCACTCTGCCTGCCATTAGACGAATCTGCCGAACGATAAACTGGCGACTTGCGTGTCCGCGTCTCCCACGAACCTGCAGCTTTCATTTACCTTCGCGGTCTTCTTGTCTCGCGAAGTTGATTTGAATCAGGACGTTCGAGGACTGGGATACCGCACCGTAGCACTTTGAAACTATTCTGCGGCGACTCTTATACGCTGTCTCCAAGCTTTCCTGCTGGCATGTTCGTTCAAGTAGAGAACTCGCCACACGGTCCGCTACGCCGTCGGACCGTTCCTGACTGGGTCTGTGGTGCGAGTGGTGACAATGAAGAAGGTACACCTGGTGTCACAGGACCTTGAGATCATACCTGCGACGAGATTAGGTGGCGATCTCATCCTTCGGCGACAACACGGCGAAACTCTCGGGGCAATTCCCCAGGTGCTCAGACGACGTCAAATGTTCAGTGCTGTGTGCAACTCCAATAACCCTGCGACAACGCGCAAGGGTGGCTCAGAAGGGTATGGTCAGTCTTGTTCACCGCGCGCCGCAACACATGGTTGAGTAGCAAGTCTGGAGGCTTGTATTTCACAGTCTCATTTCCTCCGGCGCCCGTGTTGAATTCCAGTTTCGCTGGACGACGTTCGCTGTCTTCTCGGAAGCCAGCGCGCAGGGGCTGGTGCGAAGCAATCACACATGCTGGGCAACGATCACGCTGCCCGTGCGTAAACGGCACCGACTGAACGTCCGGAACGAGTATAAGATGGCCCTCGACATGCGACGCGCTGCTCACGCCCCGGAAGTGTGCAGTACACTATGCGTCTCCTCCGACTCACCGGTGCCCTCCTCGGACTCTCGCCCGTGCTGGCTGCCGTGTCGCAGCAAGCCTATACCTGGAAGAATGTCAAGATTGGTGCGCAATTGTGACAACTTTTCCTTGTCTTGGAGGTTGAAACGTATGGGCAGGCGGTGGCGGCGGCTTCATCCCTGGCATCATCTTCAACCCCAGCGAAAAGGGCTTGGCCTACGCGCGTACCGGTACGCTGCATCCTGTAGCAACCTCCGATCGCTCTCATGCGTGATATAGACATCGGTGGCGCGTACAAGCTGAATGCCGATGACACTTGGTCACCTCTGCTCGACTGGGCAGACGATGCGCGCTGGTGTGTTCAACATTCCCTGCATCAATTTGTATCTAAGTATCTTGTAGGAACTACTGGGGTGTCGACGCACTGGGTACTGCATACACACACCTCCATCTCGTACACGACTAATCCTCGTTTCCAGCAACGGACCCGGTGAAGCCTAGCAACGTGAGTGATAGTTCGAGCCTGAACATTCCATGCTGACGTCTGTTAGCTTTATCTTGCGGTTGGGGTAAGCCTCGCATCTCGAGGATATGAATGCGTGCTTACTAAGCTTGTAGATGTACACGAACTCGTGGGATCCCAACAAGGGCTCTATCTTACGCAGCACGGACTACGGCAAGACGTTCACGGCTACTCAGCTTCCATTCAAGCTGGGTGGGAACATGCCAGGTCGTGGCATGGGCGAGGTGAATACGATCAGTCGCCTCTCTAAACTACACGCTTAACCCAATGCCAGCGCCTCCAAGTCGACCCGAACTTGAACTCCGTCTTGTTCTTCGGTGCACGCTCCGGAAACGGTCTTTGGAAGAGCACAGACAGCGGCGCGACGTGGGCAAAGGTCTCTTCATTCACCAGCACAGGAAACTACATCCAGGATAAGGTGAGCACGACTTATTACTAGGCGGTGCTGTTTCGCTGACTGCGTGCGACATAGACCGATACGAATGGCTACGCATCGGATATCGTTGGCCTTTCGTGGATCGAATTCGACAAGGCCTCCGGTACCTCTGGCAAGGCTACGCCGCGCATTTTCGTCGGTGTAGCCTCAAATGGAACTTCGAACGTCTTCATGACGAATGACGCTGGCGCCACCTGTGAGTAGCACTGCCCTTTCTCAGTGTCAGAATGCTTAACCTACTCCTATAGGGACTGCTCTTCCCGGCCAGAACACACAGTTCATCCCTCATCGCGGCGTGATTTCGTGTGTACTACATACTTTCTCCAACGCTGCAGGGTCTGACGCCCACCTGAAGTCAGGCAGAGCGTTCACTCTACGTTGCGTATGCCGACGGTGCTGGCCCGTATGTTCCCCATGATCTACATCTCAGTCCGGGGTCTTGACTCAAGATCTGAAGGTACGATGGCACCTTGGGGGCTCTCATGAAGTACAACATTACTGCTGGAACCTGGACCAACATCACTCCCGTCAGCGGTAGTGACCTCTACTTCGGGTTTGGTGGCCTCGCCGTTCGTCTCCTTCCTTTGCAACCGCCGAGACTATACTGACAGGGTAACAGATTGACCCGCAGAAGCCTGGAACCGTCATGGTGGCATCTCTGAACGCCTGGTGGCCCGATCTTCAGAGTGGGTTACATCTTGCTTGCCGTACGTGTAACTCCTGTTGATGTCGCGTGCCTCCCAGTCTTCCGCTCCACTGACGGCGGTGCAACCTGGTCGACGCTCTGGAACTGGGTTTCGTATCCGACCCTCGCTCGCAACTACAAGATCGACCAGTCGCTTGCTCCGTGGCTCGGTACCGACGCTAAGGGGTATGCGAGACTTGGCTACCCAGAAGGATACCTGCTGACTTGTATGTTTCAGCCCGACTGATGTTTCTGGCACTGCCGATACTAAGCAAGCTGGATGGATGGTGGAGTCCCTCAGCATCGATCCGTTTGACTCCAATCACTGGCTCTATGGCACCGGTATGACGATGGTCAGTGGCCCGCCTTCCTGTCCACAAGTTTATTGTTGTACTGACAAGCAAATCGTACAGTACGGAAGTGTAAGGAAATACGCACTTTATATCTGCCTTCGACTGACTGCTGGATATAGCGCGACCTCCTCCAGTGGGATGCAAAGCACAATGTCACCCTCAAGAGTCTCGCGGACGGTATTGAAGGTGACCACTATATCATGCAGGGTGCTACAGCGTCTAACTGTAGATCACAGAGTTCAGCGTTCAGTCTCTCATTAGCCCTCCATCTGGCCCTAGTCTCATCAGCGCTGTTGGCGACGACGGAGGTTCGTTCTTGTGACCTCACAGCTTCCACCTACTGACACGGCTGTCGCAGGCTTCGTGCACACCTCGCTGACGACTGCTCCAACTGCGTTCTTTATGAACCCGATGTGGGCAACGACTGGTGCGCGCTGCTCACACGGTTCCGCATACGGTGGCTGAGGATGTATAGCCGACCTCGATTACGCTGGAAACAAGGTGCGCATTGCACGCTCGAGCCTTCCTTGACACTGACACTAGTCATAGCCCACGAATATTGTGCGCATTGGCAACAACGCTGGTGCAGACACCAAGCAGGTCGCACTGTCCACGGATTCTGGTGTCACTTGGCAACAGGATTATGGCGCAGCGGACGGTGTCACGGGTGGAAAGGTTGCCTTCTCGGCTGACGGCGACACCGTCCTGTGGTGTACAGGCAGCAACGGTGTCATGGTCTCTCGTTACACCAACGCATTTACTGCAGTCTCTTCCCTCCCGTCTGATGCTGCGATTGCGAGCGACAAGCGCAACAACAGCATCTTCTACGCCGCGTCGGGCTCCAAGTTCTACATCTCCACCAACAACGGCGTGTCATTCACCGCGACTTCCGCGGCTCTTGGTAGCTCGACGTCCGCGTCCAAGGTCGTCGTTCACCCGTCTGTTACTGGCGATGTCTGGGTCAGCACCGACAAGGGTCTCTTCCACACGACCAACAGTGGCTCCAGCTTCACAGCTATCAGTGGCTTCACACAGGCGTGGGCTTTCGCTCTGGGAGCGCCGAAGACGACGGGCGGCTACCCGGCCATCTTCGCTGCCGGGAACTACAACTCCGTCGTTGGATACTTCAGATCCGACGACCAGGGTGTTAACTGGGTTCAGATCGACGACGCCGCTCACCGCTTTGGCTCTGCGAGCGCAAACTGCATCACAGCAGACCTTCGGCAAGTTCAGCATCGTTATGAATGACCTCTTTTCTAACGTCAGTGTCAGCACGTACGGCCGTGTGTACATCGGCACGAACGGTCGCGGTATCTTCTTCGGCGATGTGTCTGGTACTGCCCCGCCGCCAACCTCGTCCGCGTCATCCACTACCGCGACCGCGACCGCGACGTCGACTACTACGAGCCGCAGCACAACCGCAACAACCACCACGGCCACGACGACGACGGCGAGCACTACCAGCCGCTCTACTACGAGTGTAACGTCCACCTCGACATCCTCAGCACCTGCTGCGACGCAGACCGCTTACGGACAGTGCGGAGTGCGTATCAACGCTCTCACTTTCTGCGTCTTGCTAAACTACATTGCTCAGGGCACCGGTTGGACTGGCCCGACGGTCTGCGTAAGCGGGTTCAAGTGCACGGTCTCCAACCCCTGTGAGTGCTTGCGCTCAACTGGTCCAAGGCGCCACTGATTCTGTTCAAAGATTACTCTCAGTGCGTTCCTTCGTAAAAGGCGCGTGCGAGCACCGCCCGGAATTTGTAGTGTTTGATAGTGTAAATGTCTATGATGCAAGGAGAACAAAGCGGGGTACATGCGACTGTCCGACCTCGACACGAGCGTCCTGCGCCGACGAGGGTGCTCCCAATGGCAGCAACGGTGTCCGCGTCGACGAAGGCAATGCCAATGATTCCCATGCACCCAGACTCAAAAGAGGAGAAAGCAAAATTTGTGTGCGTGCAAGCTGTTGCTGCAGGGTCACCTCCAAGTGAGACGACCATTGCGCGCGCGTCGCCTTGGGTATCAGAGCGACGAGCTTAGGTACCGAGCGTCAGTACGAATGAAACATTGTGAGCCGACCATAGAAGAGGCATACCTGGCTCTGCAACGCGTGCGTGGGGTTCGAACTCCCGTTTTGCTGTGCATCGCCGTTGGCAGCAGGATGAGGATCTCCTGCCTCGCTCAGGCGGAGAAGGAACTCCAGATCCCAAAGAAGTTGCGCTGTCTGCACCGACCATTGTCTGCTACTACCAGATATACCGGCGGCAATAGCGTGACCGAGGTCCTGTAGCGCGGCTTGCGTAGGCTCCTTCTCCTCCAGAGACTTGCGTGAAAGACCGAGTCGCTGGGTCGCGGAGATGATATGCGTCAGCGCCTCGATGAGAGGGCCAGACGGGTGTGATGGCAAGGGAACAGTAGATGTGGGCGACGTCGCGCTGGAAGACTGTTGCTGGTAGAGCGCTGCTGCCTTTTGGACAGTGACACTCCGCCAGACGGTGAGCGTGCGCGAGTGAACGGCGGCCAGTTTTGCTCGGAAAACTACATATGAGTGTATCAATTACAAAGTAACGAGACAGCAAATCTACTTGACGTACGAGATTCCGAGTTGGCAGTGAGGTTGAGATCGGACACAAATGTAGAAGACGTCGCGAGTTCGTGGCATATACGACCAATGAACAACAGGCCGTGCAATGCTACAAAGGGACCGTGTCATGAGCGTACAGTCAACATGCACCAAATGATGGACGAACCTTGGGAAGCTTTGTCCTCTTCGGCATCCAGTGCGAAGGTCAGAGAATCGAGCATATGCTCGCACGACCCGTCGGCGACAGGATCGTACATGGTACGCATCTCGACGGCAAGGTGACTGGCAATCAACCGTACAACGTCAGCACGCAACTTGAATACTGGAAAACTACGCACTCGGCTTCCAATACCGCCAAATCCGCCTTCTCTTCGGCTGCAAGCCTTTCCAACGTCTGCAGGAGACCGTGAAGAAGCGGCGTACGTCCGCTGAGCTTCTGCTTAAGCGCGGCTTTGTACGATTGGAAGGAGCTCAGCGCCAGCACTGGATTCGCGCCGACGAGAGACAAGGAAGGCGGGGGTTGTGAAGAGTACAAATGTGTAGTCGGCAAGATATCTTGGCCCAAGTCAGTGGATGTGAATGCATAGACAGGTGAAACAGTGTACAGACCTTGCTGGGCGTTGGCGCCATCTGCTCTGAGGACGTCCAGTGCGGCGCGCACGCCATGCTCCAGCGCTGTCTCCAAGTCGGCAAACTTGAGCTTCCACACCGCTGCTGCGCGCGTCTTACACGCCGCATCCAATATGCCCACAAGAGTTGCGCGGTCCGCGTCGAGTAGCATCCCCTTAGCGTTCGCAATATGCTCGAGAACCTTCGCACGCACGGCCCACAGCTCTGTGATGCTCGCGAGCGTACCGAACCACGCGCCAATGCGCGCCTGCACGTGTTCGACGCCGCGCGCGAACCACTCGTCCACCTTCGCGTTAAGGATACTAGGCGATATATGCGAAGACGAAGAGTCGAGATCGACATAGGGCCTGTACGACTGGATGGACGATGGGAGCGTGAGGAGGTGGGTGGATGACGGGAGCGTGGCGAGGAGACCCGGAGTGCTGATGCTCTGCGGATCCGCGGCAGCCTCAGCAGACGCCTCAGCGTTAATATCGCGAAGACGACGCTCAATGAGGGAGGTCGTGCTCGTGAGCGTGTCCGACTCAAATATAGCGCGCGCGACGCCAACGGTGCTGCTGAGCACGTCAAGAATAGAACTCAAGATGTCACTGACGTCCGACACCGCGTCGGGCGGGACTTCCAGGGTCGGGGTGCTCGCACTGTTACCGTACCCTAGCCCATTCGTCTCACCGGTACCAGCACCAGGCGTAGTGGCGGAGGAGCGCGTGAGGAGCGCGTTGAGCGTTTTGGAGCGCTGGGCAAGAAGATGCGAGAGCGTGTCGTTGAGCGGAAGACTCTCAAGCAGATGCAGCGTGACGAGCGTCGCGCACGTGTCCTCTGCGGCCATTTTGTGCTCGCGCAGCGCGTGGGTGGCTTTATGCGAGATGTTGGAGCGGAAGTGCGAAATGGAGTCCCACTGGCGCTGGACAAGCGGGAACTGCTCGAGCACGTCGATCCCCTTGGCCTGCCAGATGGTCTCCTCGTCCGTGTCGTCGGCATTGACAAGTGCGCGGTAGACGACGCGCGAAAGCAAGAAGAGCCAAGCTGCGTGAAGAAATTTCCGCTGTTCTAGGAGGTGCCAGAGGTGTTCCGGCGCGTCGAGCAGGAGTTTGATGTGCGCGGAGAGCGACTGCATGATGGCGAGCTGACCGTCTGCGTGGGGTCAGCGGGGACGTCGCTGAGATGTTATTGCGCGCACCGTCTTGTGCATGCCTTGGCGCGTGGGCGTGTATGGGCTGCGGCGTCGGCTCCTCTTGCGCGCAAGCCAGCTTCATCTCGCCGAGGAGAGCGACGACGCGGTCGGACGCGGCAGAGATGGTCATAATGGACGTCGAGGCCTGGAGCAGGTCGCGGTACCGCTCGCTGAGCACGGTGAGCGAGCGCGCAGCGACAGCAGGCTACGGTGCGCACCCGACCATGAGCCTGAGCTCCTCCTGCTTTGCGTCTGCCTCTCGCCTGTGCGCGTCTTAGCTCGTAATACTTGCAGCAGTTACACAACAACCCACCTGAACTTTGCCTGCACATTCTTGATCTCAGAGACAGAGAAACGGATGAACAGGTCGTCCGGGTCGTCGCGGCTGAGATCTTCCTCGCCCTTCGGCGTGCGGCCTGAGCTGGGGGAGAACGGCGGACCAGTATACGGGCTCGAGGCATCGTGGGCCGCGGCGACAGACGAGTTGATGGAGAGCCTGGGGCCCTTTGGCTGTGGGCGGCCTGGTACACGTTGGCGCGGCTGCATCCAAGAACACGGCGCTTAGCGGCCAACAACTCCGTCCTTCTCCTTCTCGTCGACCACAACAGCGCCGACGCACAAGCCATTCCGTCTTCTCTCTCAGATGGCCGTTGACTTGGGTTTGGGATGCGAGACCTCAATTTTGGAGTACTAGTCCTGGCAGTCGCATAATTCTTGTCGCCCGTATTCCGCGCCCTCCTCCACCGCGTCCGGACTGGTAGACACCTCTGGAGCTGTTGTTCTGGCTCATTCTTCGTGCTCCGGATCCACGGGAGATGACCTGAACGTCAAAACTGGGCGGCGTCAAGGACTACGTCACTGCGATGTCTCTGCTCCGCACCTTGGCTATAAGAGCCCGCCCTCTCGTCCAAGCTCGCGCTCTCCTCCATCCTCGCTCCCATATTCTCGCACGAACTATGACTATCTACGGAAAGGAAGACGGTATCATCACCGCCTACAAAAACTACAAGCCAGAGGCCCAGGAACAGGACCTCCCGGGCACAGAGGCCGACATGCAGCCGCTCGCGTACCCGCTGGAGATCGAGTGCTGGGATAATGACGGCAACCCATACCTCGAAGAGTACCAGGGTAGCGGCAAGCTGAAGGGCACCAGCATCCTTATTAGTGCGCGACCTTTTATCTCGCATGCCCGTGCAGCCTGACCGTGGTTCTTCTGCAGCTGGAGGAGACAGCGGTATCGGGCGCAGCGCAGCTCTCATGCTCGCACGAGAAGGTGCAGACATCTCCATTGCGTATTTGCCCGAGGAGCAGAAAGAGTACGTTGTGTCGCACTTGGACGATATACCTGTTGATTATCCGCACAGCGCAGAATGGGTCAAGAACGCCGTCTCGAAGGCTCCTCATGGGTCGAAGAAGTGTCTCTTGATTCCCTGCGATCTCCAAAATGAAGAATCAGCGAAGAAGGTTATCGACGCGCATGTCAAGGAGTATGGACGTATCAACGTCCTCGTCAACAACGCGAGTAAGCAGATGAAGGAGAAAGGTGCGGAGAAGCCTCTGCCCATCCGATACGTTACTGACGCTGTCTGTAGAGTTCGAAAAGATCGACATGGCCCAGGTGCGTGAGCGGACATGTGTATCGGAACTTGTCTAACCACTAATATGCGCAAAATTTCAGGTTCGCTCGACATTCGAAAGCAATATACTCGGCATGTTCGCGCTCACAAAGTACGCCATACCGCACATCCCCCGCGGGGGATCCATCATAAACACTGCGAGCGTCGTCGCCTACCGCGGCACGCCGCAGATGATCGACTACGCCTCGACGAAGGGCGCCATCGTCTCTTTCACGCGCTCGCTCGCCACGCACCTTGCGCCGAAGGGCATCCGCGTCAACGCCGTCGCGCCCGGTCCTGTCTACACGCCTCTGCAGCCCGCGAGCCGTACGCCTGAGGAGATGGAGGGATGGGAGACGGGTAAGCCGCCGCTGCGCGGGCGTATGGCGCAGCCCGCTGAGCTCGGGCCCGCGTACGTGTTCTTGGCGAGCAACATGATGAGCGGGACGATGAGCGCGCAAGTGCTCCATCTCAACTTGGGCCAGTTAGCTGCATCTTAGTCGTATTACCACTTGCTTGTATAGTAGAAACCAACTTGGCAATCGTGAATCAAAAGACAAACACCAGCGGAGATTTCGCGCTTCTCTGCCTCCAACTTGAACGTCAACATGCCGCCAAAGCGCAAGTCAGCAGCGAGCAGCAACGCGTCTCCGAGGAAACGACGCCGGGCAGACACGACAGATTCCGACTCGGACGACGGAGAGGTGCACCAGTTTGGCGCTGCGACCAAGGACGACGAGCGCGATGCCCGCGCATTCTCGACAGCAGCCACAACAGCGACGCGTGCAACTAGATTTCTACCGTCTACTGGACCGTGCCCTCCCTTGTCGTCGTTTGCAATCCGCGTCGCAGCGGGCGCGATATCCAAGCTGTACACGGGCAAACGCGCGGAACGCACCAAGACGCAACTGCTCAGGGTGCCAGACCACGTCGTCCCGCGCCTCTTTGCGCAGCTGCGCGCGCTGCATCCTACCCTTCTCAACAATACCATCATATCAACTGTCTGTAATCCGCTGGACCATACCAATGCTACCGTCGTTGATCCATCTTCAATTAGTATTTCCTGAGAGGGAACGAGGTCGTCTTGACTGGCGACCTACCTGGCGTCTCGGCGGCCACTATTGCAGCCATTCCAAGACTTGGATCGCCTGCAACGCTGCATACGCTCGAGTTGAGTGGATTGCAGGCAAAGACGCTCTCAGACGACGCGGCGGCCAAGGTGCTTAAGCAGCTGCCAGCGCTGGAGAAGCTCGTCTTGCGGTGCGCCTCAAGTTCCACAATATCGACATCGCTAACGTCCGCAAAGAGACTCCAAAGGCGTTGGGCATCTAGCGGTGACCAGCGCGGCGAAGCATTGCCAACGGCTGCGCTTTGTGAACCTGAACTACACGCAGGCGACTGCAGACTCCGTGACACTACTCATATCCTCATGCCCGCATCTGACGACGCTCAAACTCGCGGCCGTCCTGCCGCTTAATAAGAGCGGGCTCAAACCACTTCTCGCGCTTGCCAAGCATGCCGTCACTAATACGCAACTCGTCGCCGGACAGAATATCGTGAACCTAAAGCTGCGCTCTCTGACCATCACCCCGGAGCCCGCGTATCGCGCACTGCTCTCGTTCTTCCCCAACTTGCGGCGGCTCGACCTCTCGCATACGAATGTCCACTTCAACGACGCGCTCGTAGGCGACGTCCCTCCCGCGCTTGAAAAGCTTGCGATTAACCATACGCCTACGACTGGCGCGGAGCTGTGCGAGGTCCTCGGCCGCTTCACGCATTTGCGCACGCTCAATATTGCTGCCCTTGGTGCGGGGAAGGGTACACCTGGCATGCACTCGACGACCATGTTCGCGTTGACGCCGCAAGTCCTGCGCGTCGTGACGGATACCCTTGCCGGTTTCGGGAACCTGGAGAACCTCAGTCTTGCTGCGAGCGCGAGGCTCACGGCGCATGAGGTGGTATACGAAGACCAATTATCCGCTTTCCAGGATTTCCTGGCGAGAGTCGGGCGGCGCTGTAAGGTTTGTTCTGTCGGACCGTCATGGTGCAGCAGTTATTGACTGGACATAATGACGATCGCAGTTCCTCGACTTAAGTAACATCTCGGATCTCAAGTCGCGCGACCTATCCACTCTTGTTGGCGACGAGGACGCGCCACCTCCAGCTCTTGAACATCTCCTCCTGTCGGGCTGCACGAAGATCGACGACGACGCGGCCGTGTTCATCGCATCGTGCGTCAACCTACGAGTACTCGAGCTCGAGAGCACTTCTATCCGCTGTGCGTACTCCGCGCTTGCATGTTCCATGCAGGGTTGCTCACACGCAGATGCTGGGCACAGCCGAGGGGGTCTTTCAGATTCTGGATCGATGTCAGAAGCTGGAGAGTATCGACCTTACGGGTTGCCGAGGCGTACGCATCCACGATCGACGTCGCATATTCGAGGTTCGCTGTCCCCCATATACATAGATCTATGTCAAATGCTAATGCATGGTGTAGGCGTGGGAAGCGGACAGAGGCGCAGGCAGTGGATGAACTCTCCCGATCCGCCGCTTTGAACCTCGGATAGTGCTATAGGTGTCGCTGCGTGTGGTGTTTGAGGACCGAGGTAGCCGCATATACATGGATTCGGTCCTGAAGCACTTCGTGCTCAGGGGGCGACTGCTCGGAGAGCAATGATTATGCTCAGCTATAAATGTATCGTACCTCGGGCCTGACGCGTACCTCTGAAGTCATCTAAAATTGTATTTTCTTCGGGAGTTGCAGTGTGAAGATACCAAATTCTGATGTTACCTCCCGCTTAGGTAACAGGCACATGCACAAGCATGTTTCACTCGCCACGGCGGCAACTACCGTCGTGTACTCTTTCTGTCGCGTTTGCTACATCCCATGGAACGTATACGGTATCAGGACGTGGTCGCCAGCACTGTCCACAAGTCCGAAGACAATCAAAGAAATGTCTCATGTAGTAAATGTACTCTAATTATCCACGCATACGTAGATCGTGACACGGCGTACGGCGCGACGCAACAACACTGACAGGGCAACAACATATCCAGATTATCCATCCCATCCCGTCTGATTTACATCTGAGGACGACGTTAAGCGGTGATATCGAGCCAATATAACGACAGTGACTGACCAGCCATTGCCAGAACGCCTCCGCCTTGTTCCTCGGTGGCGGGTCGTCGGTTCTTGGGTATGTAAGTCAGCGTTCGCCAATATCGGAGAATGGGCGTGACGTACTCCTCAGCCTCAATTTGTTCCAGACCAGTCGTGAAGTCGAGATGTTGCAGGGGGATGAACGAGGTCCTC
>KV426439.1:0-22804 GCA_001632375.1 Exidia glandulosa HHB12029
TTTCCTGAAAGCCTCTGAACCTCACTGATCAAGCCCGACCGTACGCGATATGGTACTTGCGGATTTTGCGACAAGGGTATCGGGTTGACAGTACTGGTGGTGTATAGTGACGAGCATGTACGTCAGCGCACCGAAGAACATATGGGGCTTAACGTCCGGCACCACCACCATTATATATCATATGTCCGACGTAGATGAGAGAACGAGAGGGCCGGTGAACGCGGGCCGACGCTGGGTTCGAGTGTACGAAAAGGTGATGATACGAACAAGGTACGAGGATATCAACTTCCGCATTCGAGTGTTGTTTGCGATGTCAGGAACCTGCGAGAATGGGTACGCTGAGTCACGAGTCACGAGTCACGAGGAAGCGCAGACTGTCGGGACATACTACATGGTCCCTCGCACACTGTCCCTGCGAGCGGCTGCAGTGCACTAAGACGAGAGACGGACAGCCCGTTTATGTAAGTACGATCAATTCTCCTGCACACACTGGCACTTCCGCACACTGAGTGCGCCGAGTAACACCTCCCCCGCCCCGACACCCCCCAACCGGACGCGAACTCCAAACATCACTGTCCCCGTCTTCTTCCCAGGCTGAAACCGCGCCCGTATCCGTCTCCAGCCATTCTCCAACTCCTCCTCGTCCACTTCCCCTTCCCATTCCTCCTCCAAGAACGCAGGTACGACCGTCACGTTCACCGACTCGGGAAGAGCGGGTACTAGTGGTTTGAACACCACCTCCGCCTCCACCGGGTCCGGGTCCTCCGAGTCGAACGCGATCTCCCGCAATCCCACAAAAGTCCCGTCCTCCCCATTGGCACGGACGACTTTAAAACTCGCCCCTCCCTCCCATGCATCCTCCAAGTAAAGGCTCGTCACGTCCCCCATCATGACGTTCAAGTCCTGTTTCACCATATCCGTCCACGCACCCCCCACTTTCTCCCCGCGCGCGAAAGTATGACGGCCGGTTCCGGGACAGAACGTAGTACTGAACGGAAGGTATGTGGGCAGGGCGGGGTGGAAGTGTGCGATGGGACGGTATGGTGTGTGATTGCAGAGGGCGGGGAAGAATCCTGGCATTAGTTCGAGGTCCAGGTCGGGTTGCTCCTCGTTTTCGTCCTCGGGGGGAGGCACGGAAGGGGAAGGGGAAGATGCGCTCGGACGCGGAACTTCTGTACCAAGCGGCGTCCTCCCGCCGATCCAGAACCGTCTCTCGCGCGCCCACCAGCCTTCCCACCCTTCTTGCCCCTGTCCTTCTGTCCAGCGCTCCTCTTGCGACTCCCACGTCCACGCGGGCGCAAAGAGCGCCGTGCTCGTTCCTATGTACGCGACACGGTCAGTACGACGCACGACGAGGAAGCAAAGACGAATGGGCGGGAAGAGGGAAGACGAAAGAGTGGGGCGGTAGAGGACCAGAAGAAGAAGAGCAGAAGTGAAGACGAGGATGGGGAACAGCTCTAGAGTCTAGGTACGTACCAGCCGCGCGGATATGGTCCAGCGCCCAATGCGACTTGAACCCTCCCCCGCCGTGCGTCCCGCGTCCCCAGACGTCGATACCCGTGTAGATGTCCAATGTACTGGTCGTCGTCGGTGCTGCGGGAGCTGACGCGTTCGCATCCGTCGTAGTAGTAGTCGTAGTCGTAGCCTCGTCTTGCTGGGCTTGGTGCCGGTCCATATCGCGCACAAACTGCGCGCTGAGCATCGGGTAATGACCCGCCCATGTATAGTTCGTGAAGAGATTCGTAGATGAAATGTGGATGAGCATACGGACAAGAGAAGAAAGAAGGAACGTGAACATGAACGTAAACGCACCTTTCCCGCGGCGGCGAAAAACGGCGCGTTGGCGGCGCATAGACGGTCTTGCCATGCAAGGTGACCCGCGTCCGTTACGGAGTCGTACCTTCGTAGCATTAGGATAGGACTAGTAGTATGGATATCCTGAACGCAGAGGCGCACCAAATGACCTGCGCATCCTCACCGACCAACGCACGCATCTCGCTCTTCAACTCGCCAATCCACTCGAGCAACTTCTCCGCATGCGCCCGCCCTCCTGGTAAAGCAACTTCGACGTTCAAAAGCCATCCGTCGAATCCGCGTTCGTGCGCCAGGCGGGCGAGGAGCGATGCGTATAGACGGCCGCGGGAGGTGAGAAGGGAGATGTCGGGTTTGGATTCGTCCCATTCGAATATCCTACAGTAACAATTGGGTCAGGATGTATGGAGGTAATCAAGTGTGCGACGGACAAAGTTCCGAGGATGGGTACGCCTTCGCGGTGGGCTGCTGTGATCCAGCTCGCGGGCGGTGGCGCGACGCGGTAGTGCGAGAAGCTAGGGGGTTGGATTAGAATTGACTACGCATGCACGAGGATACGTACTAGATGAACGTGTCTACGCATGGCCAGAAATTGAATGTGTAACCCATCGCGTCCGGCGGGTCGTTGTATCCTCCCTTCGAGTGTACACCGTCAGCGCCAATACTCATATTTGTATCATACACGCACTTTGTAATCATGGCATACCTGTTCTTACTCCTTGAGCGTTCGCTCTGACTAGATGGACTGACGCGAACGCACGAGGAGCCTCGGTCCTGAGCGTGCAGGTCTCCGACGCGCAGGTAAAGGCTTTAGAGGGACTGCGTGCGGGTGGTCGAAGTAGGACGCGAGGGCCGCGAGGGACGTAAAGTACTCTGCGTGCGCCGCCGTGCTGGTCGGCGCCATGGAAGCAGGAGGCAAGTAACGTGACGCGGGCGGAGTTGCGCGCCAGCGCTTTTGCAATTTCAATATATCCTCTCCTCCCCTCAGGCTATAGACCATGAGATTATGTCCCTGCGAGCATGGAACTCCAGGATAAGAGAGGTTAGGAACAAGCACTCTGAATCAAATTCACATTTAAACATCATAGCTCGACACTATCTTGTTACATCAACATGTACACAACGAGCCTTCGATTATGAGGTGGCTGCTTCACCTCCAGTCGAGGACGGAGTCTACTCGATCTGGCGTTACTGTCCACGCCGGTTCCCAATCGAAGTCGTCGACAAGCGCGAGTAAAGCAGCGACCTCCTGTACGCAACTTGCCACGAGCCTCGCCCCTTCGAAAATGAGACGCCCTATCCGCGGCGCGTCGTAGCGCAGGTGCGATCGTATGAACCGGGAAACAAGATCGGGAGCGAGCCACGTGATGTACCCGCCAGAGGGCAGCGCCATCGTCGATGCTGCGCATATGGCGAGCGTCTTCAGTAGCGGAAACGAAAATACTTTATCAGGGGGCAGGAGGAACATGCTGTGTGCGCCGTAGGTCCGATGGGCAGGACCGTAGAGGAGACTCACGCACAACCGCGTTACGGCGCGCATGGCGGGTATCTGCACATCATCGTGGCCAAAGAGATCCTCTGCGACCCCTAACCACGTGACGTTCGCAAAGACGTCCGAAGGTAACAGGTCCTGCAGAATTTTCGGAGAGACCTGGTATGACCCGCGATCAAACTCCCGTCCATCGACCGGTTGGCACGAGGGGTCCCAATACGCAAACACCTCGATATCAGGTCCCCTCGACCAGAGTTCCAGAGCCGATGGCGCGGTGCTTGCCAGCATATCCCGCATGTGCGAGAGACATTGCTCAGGCGTGCACTCCCCTGAGATCTTCCCTCGCAGGCTGGGAAGATCGGGGTCCTTGAAACGGCGTATGACATTAATATTGCTCGCGCTGAATGCTGTCAACGAAATGTCTACCACGACGTCGGTCAAGAGAGGCGGCAACTTCATCAGCTCCTGGGACGCGTCGACGCGACTATCCGGCCTAACCTCGAGTCCGAGGATTTCGACGCTCGGAAACAAGTCCAGAATGCGGACCATATTGCCAGATGCGTTCGAATCATCCTCCCAGGAGCTTGCGTTCGCACAACGAAGTCGCTTAACTGCGCGGAGCGCAGAGGACGGTCGGACGTTTGTCAAATCTGTGTGTATCTTGACGAGCTCCAAATGTGGAGCATCGCCGGCGAAGAGTACACCGCCGCCGTCGTCTCGGTCCCAAAGGCTGTTGAACCAGGAAAAAGGATCGAAGAGCTTAAACGTCCTGAGTATCGGTGCCGAACGGCCGCACAGAGCTGCAGTCAGGCGCACAGACGCATCGTGTGAGTTGAAGGTCACGGACAGACTCAGGCAGCGCTGCACGTTGGATTCGAGACTCTCGCAAACCTCCGGCCAATTCGCGTCCGTCGCTTCGAGTTCAAGATGGAGCGGGAGAGTAGACGACAAGGAAAGAAGCCGCGTGAGGACGCCTGGAGGGCACACGACCTCGTAGTTCGACAATACTGTCCATACGGAAGAATCGTGCATCAGAGCATCGCGCCAGACGTGACAAACGCCCGTCGCTCTGACCAGATCTCGCAAGTCGATATATAGCGCAAACACGGTGCAGAAGATGTCGCGTGGGAGGCGCGCAATAGGCCCTTTGTCGTTGATACGACGGGCAATGCGAGACACTGCCTGCAGCGTCGACCGGTGTACTGACGCTGCTCGCACAGGCCTGCAATAAACTCGATTAGACGTAGGCGGATCATCGGAAGGCGTATACTACTCAACGATAATCGAAGTCCCAGGTGACGGTATAGTATAAAGTAGGCCGCTGTGTGCTCGTCGATAAGCGACATGGTGGTCCAGGTGTAACGAGCACAGCCCGTAGGCGTTCAGTTGCGCGTCGTGCAACTGGTGCCGACAGTGCGCGAGCAATACGGACATCTCCCCCTATTCGTGACGCGTGACAGGCGGGCAGGAACACAGCATGCAGTCTTTTCTTTGGAGACTTGCTCTAGAGCGGGTATGAGTACTGACGGCTATGGGATAGAGCGCTCGGGGTCGCGTCAAGAACACGAGCGCGGCGCGCCCGGCAGACTCGGAAGTCGAAGTCGGAAGGTGAGGAAGAGATGCGCTTTTTCCCGCCCGTGCCTGGACTACTCACGTGACAGAAGCCAGCGTCTGTTCGACTTACCACGACGCACACTGATGTTACGTGTCGCACTTGTGCCAATTGATTGCTGTGGAAGACACGGCTAGATCTATCTCGGGAGGACCGATTCCGACGCTGGGATTTCGAGAGAATTTGCCGTTGTAGCTCAGTCTCTAGCGGTTGCGCATTTCACTGGTTTCGCAAGAACTGTAAGGCTTGTGCGATGAGGGTTCAGGACTTCGATGGTCGAAGAACGTACTTAACAGAGTCGAAACGGCTCGTATACGTACTTCCAACACTCGAGGGCCAAGCGTTTGAATATAACTTGATGCAGCGCAGACAGGTACGCGTAGGCCAGTGCATGAGTAGACTGGAGATGGAGGCTTTGTTGTTCGAGCGCGCAAACTCCGCGCGAAGTTGCTTGCCTCCTGCTTCCATGGCGCCGACCAGCACGGCGGCGCACCCAGAGTATTTTACGTCCCTCGCCGCTCTGGCGTCCTACTTCGACTATCCGCACGCAGTCCTTCCAAAGCCCTTACCTGCGCGTCGGAGACCTGCACGCTCAGGACCGAGGCTGCTCGTGCGTCCGCGTCAGTCCGTATCGTCAGAGCGAATGCTCAGGGAGTAAGAACAGGTCTGCCATGATTATAAGGTAGATTTGAGTACAAATATCATCCCTGGAGCTGACAGTGTACATCGAAGGGAGGATATAACGACCCGCCGGACGCGATGGGTTACACGTTCAACTTCTGGCCCTGCGTAGACACTTTCATCTAGTAAATATCCTCCTACACCCGTTGTCGTTGATACTGAAATATCCTTAGCTTCTCGCACTACCGCGTCGCGCCACCGCCCGCGAGTTGGATCACTGCAGCCCACCGCGAAGGCGTACCCATCCTCGGAACTTTGTCCGTCGCACCCTTATAATTACTCCCTTCATCCTGACTCAATCGTAGGATATTCGAATGGGACGAATCCAAACCTGACATCTCCCTCCTCACCTCCCACGGCCGTCTATACGCATCGCTCCTCGCACGCCTGGCGCACGAACGCGGATTCGACGGGTGGCTTCTAAACGTCGAAGTCGCTCTACCAGGCGGACGGCCGCACGCGGAGAAGTTGCTCGAGTGGATCGGGGAGCTGAAGAGCGAGATGCGTGCGCTGGTTGGTGAGGATGCGCAGGTTATTTGGTGCGTCCGTACGCGACGTGTTTGAAGAGGAAGATTGTGCTAACGCGCGAGTTGAAGGTACGACTCTGTCACGGACGCGGGTCACCTAGCATGGCAAGACCGTCTATGCGCCGCGAACGCGCCGTTCTTCGCCGCTGCTGGGCAGGTCCGTTCGTTTCTTCTCTCCATCCCCACATGTACTCACATTTTGCAGCTGTTTACGAACTATACATGGGCGGGCCATTACCCGATGCTCAGCGCGCAATACGTGCGCGATATGGACCGGCACCAGCACCCACACCCGTATGCGTCCGGTGCACCCGAGGCGACTGCAACGTCTGCTTCTCGCGCATCGACGACTAGTACATTGGACATCTACACGGGCATCGACATCTGGGGACGCGGGACGCACGGTGGAGGAGGATTCAAGTCGCACTGGGCGCTGGACCATATCCGCGCTGCCGGTGCGTCTTCAAGTTCTATTTCTGTGTCGGACACTTCACACTGACCGTGTCGCGTAGGAACGAGCACGGCGCTTTTTGCGCCCGCGTGGACATGGGAGTCGCAAGAGGAGCGCTGGACACAAGAACAGGGCGGAGGCGGAGGATGGGAAGGGTGGTGGGCGCGCGAGAGGAGGTTCTGGATCGGTGACCGGGACCGAGGGAAGACGCCGCCTGGTACTGGAGTTCCACGTCCGAGCGACGTATCTACGACCGACGTTAGATCCGCGAGCGACACGACCGACGCGTCGTCTTCGTCTTCGTCCACACCCGCACCCGCTCCTCCCGAGGACGAAGGAGCCGACGAGGAACAACCCGACCTGGAGCTCGAAATAATGCCGGGATTCTTCCCCGCCCTCTGCAACCATACACCCTACCGCCCCATCGCGCATTTCCACCCCGCCCTACCCACATACCTCCCCTTCAGCACTACATTCTGTCCCGGGACCGGTCGTCATACTTTCGCGCGCGGGGAGAAAGTGGGCGGCGCGTGGACGGATATGGCGAGACAGGACTGGAGTTATATGGGAGAGGGGGACGTGCACTCGAGCCTTTATTTGGAGGTCGGATGGGAGGGAGGGGCCGTTCGTGTCAGTGGGGAGGACGGGACGTTTGTTGGTGTGCGGGAGATTGCGTTCGAGGACCCGGACAACGAGGTGGAGACGCTGGTAGAGGCGGAGGTGGTGTTTAAATCCGTCTTGGCGAAGGTGAAGGTCGTACCTGCATTCTCGGATCCGGCGGTGGAAGAGCAGGAGGACGAGGAGGTGGAAGAACTGGAGTTGGAGAATGGCTGGAGACGGATACGGATACGGGCGCGGCTTCAGCTTGCGAAGACGGGGACGATGTCGGTGATGTTTGGAGTTCGCGTCCGGTTGGAGGATGCGAGAGAGGATGTTGGGGCGGGGGAGGTGTTACTAGGCGCTTTGAGCGTGAAGGAGGTTTGTTTGTACTCTGACGGTACGTCCGTCTCCGGTCTCATGACAGTAATTGCTGTGGGGCTAACGACGCATACAGTCAACGGTCTCTCCAGGCCCAGCTAGTACCTCGGACAAATTTTCTAAACGTAAAATAGCGAGCTTAGACTACTCTTTTTTACTTTTATTCACCCGCAGGATAGTGAGTGTCCCGTTCGAAGCCCCAATCGCAACGACGTTCCCTGACCATGCATAAACCTTCTCTTTCTCTGGTCCGACAGCGTTGGGTCGACGGTCTCCGGGGAGCCAACACACACGCGTGCGGGGCTCTCTGCGTCCTTTACTCTGGTACCATAACCAGGCGTCGTCTCCCTCCTTCCATCCAAAATGCGAAGGGATATGTTTCTTGGACAGCGGCCACACCTGCTCGAGCTTCGCCACGTCTTGACTCGGACTCGGCTCGGCGGGTAAACGGAACTCGACAATATGCCACTGATCGTTTCCGCAGAGTATGTGGTTGGAGTCGGGCGTGAAGCGTAGCCAGAGGGGAGAGCGGAGGAGGGCGTAGAGCAAGGGGGCGGATTGATACCGAACGACCATCTCGTCGCGTGCCTCGTTGATGACCCACACACATAGATTACCGTGCTCGTCCACCTCGGCGATGTGCATGTCTGTATGGCTGAATGCAACCACCGAGACAGGCGCATTGCCATGCCGGTCCATGGTCAGAATACGTCGCCCAGACTCGCCTTCGTCGAGGTGAATCCTCTCAGCTGAGTACGACACGACTGTATCTCCTTTGGCTGAGAAAGCGATTCCGGAGAGGCGAGCAGCAGTGGTAGACTTCTGCCAAGGTCGACTGGAACGCGTCCATCCTTCCACGACGCGTCGCCACATCCATAATCCAGGAAATGTGCCACTCGCTACGAGTACAGCACTATCTGGCGAGAACTGCAGGTCGTTGAAATGGTGCCCTTCATACTGGAACAACATTGGCCGATGAGATCGCGGTCTCCAAACAGCGATGGTGTCGCCTGAGATGGTTGCAAGAAAGCAACAGTCCTTTGAGAATATGACACGTTCTACTGGGGCCTGGATCGCGCTTGCGAGCACAGCACTATCAGTGCTTTCCGCATCCCAAAGTCGAAGAGACGCGTCATCGCATCCAGTGAGAAGGACAGAGCCGCGGCGTCCCGAGGAGGGTACGAAGCAGAGAGAAAGTACTCGAGCACCGTGCGGGAGGACAGCGAGGCAGGCGTGCGACGTGAGACACCACAGACGGACTGTGTTATCCCACGAGGCAGAGGCGAGCATTTTGGCATCTGGGGTCCATGCTACAGAGACAACACAATCCTCGTGCTGGTTGAATACAGCGAGCACTCTCTGGTCTCTTGCGCACCATATCCTCGCCGTCTGGTCGGCCGAGCCAGTGGCTACGAGGACAGAAGTAGGCGAGCAGGTATCGTCTGTGAAAGCTATGCAAGTCACCGAATCGGTGTGCCCCTTTAGAGTCGCAATGCGTTTGAATCCGGGGGTCCTCCAGACGTGCGTCGCGAAAGGATATGACATCGAACCAAACGCGAAGGTGTTGCCAGAGGAGGATATGGTCCCTGAATCGATAGTCTCGAGATGGTGACCGAATTCCGTCCCGACTACAACGGCACCGTCGGGCGGTGGGTCGGTGAGAGAGATATTTGCCAGCCAACCCATTTGCTGTGCGTTGTCCGAGGCTCCAAGGACGATGAGACGAGAGCCGTTTCGTGGCAGAAATAGAGCAACGACTCGGTAAATGGTTCCAAGGCACACTCGTCGCGTCTTGGTCCTCAGATCCCACACAGAGATGTCTTGCTGTGTGGCTGTCGCAGCGACATGTCCTTCAGAAGAGTAGGCCATGGCGTAGAGATTTCCCGTGTTCGCTTCATCACCTGCTGTCGACGTCGCGACAAGCACGGACAAGCACTCGCCAGAAGACGTGTCCCACATGCGCAGGGACCTGTCCCCATGCGAAGAGACAAGTCGCCGGCCATCATGTGAGGCAGTCACGAGGCTGACGCCTTCGCGGACTGGCGCAGTCTTCAGGATGAGTCGGCTCCACATCTCCGCTCGGGGAGACAGGATTGAGAGACCATTTGCATAACGACTATGCTGGACAGCGACTTTGAACACCGTGCTCGCGGGTGCAAAACATGCAGCGCAACGGTATGATTGAAGCGCGGACGAAGAGATCGGTGCGTCGAATAGAGTCAGAAAGCGACGAATGTCGTCGATATAAGTGGTTATCGTGTAACATGCCGTCCTGGGGCCATGATCCTGAAGCATATCAGAGACGTGACAGGGAGAATAGCACCAGAATCTCACCTGACATCCTCGGTATAGATCCAACATGTCTCGAAGTCCAGAGATGTTTCCAAGGAGACTCGTAGCCTCGATCCAGTGCAGCACGTGCTGGCGCAGGAATGTCCCAAGCAGTCCCAATAGTTCCGTGTCCTCGGTCCGTGTACACTGCGATAAGAGCGAGGAGTCGGACATGTGCGTCACCCAATGTCTCGACGCGTATCGCAATTCCTCGCTGAGGAAGTTGGATGCTAACATCGGATCGAGGTTAACCTCTCCTGCATCTCCAAGTTGACACATGTCTTCACAGAGTGCGGTGTTCATGATTTCGAGGCAGCGAACTAGCAGAAGTCTGTGACGACCGGCAATCGTGACCCGTCCATCCGACGCAAGACAGAAAAGGTCGTTGCTGCAGCGATTTGGGTCCAGAAGAAAGTCGCGGAAGGAATCATGGTAAACGCGCACAGTAGAATCGATAATCAAAACAGCGGAGAGACATGTGAGTGCGTGTGAGATCGCCCGTGCGTTTGTAGTGCGCAATAGGCTTGTAATGGCGGAGATGGACAGGTGCTCTTGCGCCAACACCAGAGCACCAAGCACGCGGCGGATTAGAGCCGCTATTGCTCGTCTCTCGCGAATACTGCAGTCCGGTGGAATAGCCGAGAGTAGGACGTGGGTATACATCAAATCCAACAGGTAGTATTCCGGCCCCGGAGACGACACTGTGGAAACGAACTCCGGGTCGACGATCGCCTGCAGTCGATTGCGCGGACCGAAGTCGTTATCGACAAAGCGGATTACTGTTGCCGCATAGATGAAGAGACCTTGGGATTGACCGACGATGCAATCCAGGTCCTCTTTGGATGGCCAGTCTGGAAGAGCGCATCGTTTAGAGATACGCTCGAATTCGTGTGACAGAAAATGTCGGATGTCTGGCTCCGTATCGGTTAGGAGCAGTTCGTGACGTCTCAGGGACAGCGACGGGAGCTGAGCCATGGTATCGCTGATGCGATGGCTCTTGCGGCTAGTAAGAAGAAGTCGCATTTGCGTTGCAGAAGACTGTACGAGGCGGAGCAAGGCGGGGAGGAGGTCGCCACCTTCCACGCCGTCCAAACGATCAGCCTCATCGAAGCCGTCAACGACGAGGAGAAGAGAAACAGGATGAGCAGCATTATCAACAAAGAATGTCGTCAGCGTCCGCGCAAACTGTTCCGCTAGCGGGCGCGCCAGCAAGTCCGAGTCTGAGTCCGTTCTGTCAGTGATGCGACGTATGAAGTCGTCAAAGGCGGGGAGTGCGCGACAGAGTTGGTAGAGTATGGTGTGGAGAATACGGCGCGGGTTACGCCTGTCCACGGAATCCCTCGCAACGAAGAAACTGATCAGCCGTGTCGTTGAGGCAGCATTCTGAGAGTGCGCAGCCACTACATCGCAGATCGTGCGAGCGATGGATGACTTTCCCGTCCCAGCAAGTCCGGATAGCCATACGACACGCTCGTACGAGTCTGACAACGCCCAGTCGGAAAGCTCCTGGAGAATGTCCTCGCGAGTGCCGGGAAGACACGGACGAGGTGCCCCCTCAGAGAATGAAGTGGCCTCGTGAACAGGCTGAAGCAGTCGGTCCATGTCCGCTATCCCATGCGTAAGCAATAAATAAATATGTATGGGTCAGAAACATACCCTTATTTAGAACCTCCAGAGTTCTCTGTCGTTCGACTATTTCATCGATTTTTGTAGACAGCTGATCTCCCTTTAGCATTTGCTCCAGGGCTGCGTGAAGCTGTGCTGAAGCGTTAGCTAGAGCATTGGTATAATCTAGACGCCCTACATGGAAGGACTGGGCGACGTTATCTATGCGTCGGTTGAGCTGCTGTAGGCGGTCGTCAGCTCTGCCGGACTCGGCAAGCCGACTGAAGAAGCGCCGTAAGCGCCGGAGCTTGGTGACTGGTTTCAGGCGTCGTAAATTTTGCTGATGTAGGTAATCTCTGGTCTCCTTTAGCACCCTACACATTGATGAGAATTGTGCGGCGCGTTCGCACACTGCTCACCGATGGAGTTCCTTGACGTGATCCGCAAAGCGCTCGCTCGCTCCTCGTTCAGCCGTCTTGAGCATATCCGAGACGAGGAGAGAAAGTGCTGCCTCGCGCTGAACCAGCAGCACGACGGCGTCGTCTATCACGTCAGCTTCCTGCTCTCATTAGTACACCGAGGCGTAGGGTTACGCTTGAATCAATCGCACCCGAATCAAGGTGATGATATTGTCGATGACCTCGAGAACACCATCGAGGCATGCTCCCGCGACCGGTATCGCTTTAGCCGCTGGTCTCAACGTGTGAAGAGCGATGGCGAGGGCCTCTGAAACGCGCATCGCGGCGTGGGAGAAGGTCGCGGGTGCCACGCGTGCAAAGGAGCACGCCTTTATCAGCTTTCGATCCGGGAAAGTGCTCTGCTTCCATGGCAGGTTCGCCTCGCCGCCTAAGCACCGGAAATTCCAAAGGGACGCGGGTATAAGGCTGTTTGCTTCTTAGCCGTCACTGGAATAGCCGCCATTGGACATTGAGTAGACGGAAAGACGCCCGAGGGTCTTGTGCGGAGAGGGAGCAATTTGAGGTTGTGGGTCGGCCGACAACGCAGCGCACAAAGCATGCAATATCGCGTAGACATCAATACTGAGGGAAGAGAGACTCAACCCGCGGGTACGTAGCGTGAGAAGAAGGGGATCACAGCCTCCGGTGGCGCGGCGAGCTGCCCGCTGTGTAGAGATTCCAAGGTGATCCTCGCACAGGAAAGGGAGGAGGACCGAGCCGAGCGCTGAGCCGATAAGAGAAACGGCACTGCTCTCGGTAGATATAGAGGTCTAAGTCGAGGCCGTATCGAGGCACCAGATGCGCTAAACGAGCCAGCCACACCTGAAACTTGTGAAGATCCCCGTCAACAAGGCGGGAAAGAGCAAAACAAGAGGTTAGGCTTGGCTAAGAGTCGGCAGCAATGACTACGATCGCGGCAGCGGCGTTCAACGCGAAGCTGAGGTGCGACGGGAACCGAGCAAAGGCAAGACGCGCAAACTGCCGCCGGAAAAAGCGGCGTCGAGAATCTTCTTCGTCAACGTATCGCCGAGTCGAAATTTTTTGATAGACGTGTGTCGATGTTCCCGAACCGTCAATATTATAACGGTACCTGCGGATGCAGTATACGCCAACGCCTCAACTGGACAGTCTGTACTGTACCATCTCCTTGTACGATAAGACAGAAGGTTGAGACGCGATAACTCCGCTCAGGTCACTTTCCTCTTCACTCCCATGGCGCCGACGAGCGACGCTGCAAAACCAGACGCGTCTTACCCAGAATACTTCACTTTCCTCCAGCACTTGCGCCGTGATTCGATCATTCGCATGCATATGGTGCCTGCGCGGAGAAAACCTGCCCGCAAGTCTGCTCGTCTCTGCTCATCCGTCCGTCCGTCCGCGCTATCTGAGTATTATGACCACAAGGTCAGTAGCATAGCGGGCGCGTGTAGAAATTCTGACGCTGAAGGTTGCGGTATACAGGGTGAATTCAACGATCTGCGTTCAACCTCTGGCCTTCTCGCGAACACTCTCCTTGTTGCGCTGTTTCTCTCCAACCGACGTGACGCTTCCTAAGAACATAGTGTCGGTTGATGTAGCTCAAGCGTACAACACGGACCTCTGGATATTCCGCAATGGACTGACGCTCGCTGCAAGGGCGAAGAATCTGTTTGAGCGGACTTCCAAGGCGTGCCTTCCTCCCTCACCGCCACACCAGTTACTGCGCAGATGAACCACACGATCATCATCATTATCATTACCCGCGAGAATCACGTTCTACGACGACGACGACGATGACGACGCATGAATGCGAGAAAAAAATTGGTCAACGCACGTATCCTTGCTCCTCGAAGGTCTGAAAACGCCAGGACATATGACTCGTCTTCAGACTTGCGCGTAAGAAGACGCCTCGTATCTCCAATTTCGCGTTCGTATCTTGACAAACCTCGTGCGTAGATTACTTCTCTACTCGCCGCACGCGAACTGTCGTCTTCCACCCTCGGGATCTCACTAAACTTTCCTGCCCCCCTGCACAGCATCTACTTGATGCATACGACGCGTAACCGTCAGCGCCGGATCCATACGACGCAGCACTTTGCGAATCCATCATCGCACGATTCACATGCACGACAGATCTATATAAGGACACCAGACGTGCGGATCGCGAGATCCTCCCTCACCAACCCCTTTGGCTTTTCGCCCTTTCTTTCCCATTTTCCCCGTTCGCCGTACTTAATACCTTATTATTCCACTCGCGATGCATTTCCGCGTCCTAACCCTCCTTACGACCTTTGTCGTGCTCGCCTCCGCGAACCCCATCCGTACGTCCTTGCGTTTTGTGGCGCACGGTTCGAAGCTTACGGTCGGAGCAGAGCATGCTACTCGCAACGTGACTGACTACGAATACGTCGTTGTCGGCTCTGGCGCCGGTGGTGGTCCCCTCGCGGCGCGTCTTGCGCTCGCTGGCCACAAGGTTCTCTTGCTCGAGGCCGGTGGCGACTCTGGGTGCGCACGCAGGATCTATACTCGCAGCTGGACGTGACTGACGCTTTTGTCCAGCGACAACATCAACGAGCAGGTCCCCGCGTTCCACATCAAGTCGACCGAGGACCCGGAGATGCGCTGGGACTTCTTCGTCAAGCACTACGCCGACGAGGAGCGTGCGGCGCGCGACAACAAGATGACCTACACGACGCCCGACGGCCAGCAGTATATCGGCTCGACTCCTCCGGCTGGCAGCACCCAAAAGGGCATCCTATACCCGCGTGCGGCGACGCTCGGCGGCTGCGGCTCGCACAACGCGCTCGTCAATATATACCCGCACGCGTCCGACTGGAACAACATCGCCACGCTCACGGGCGACAACTCGTGGAACGCGGACAATATGCGCAAGTATTACCAGAAGGTCGAGCGCCTCGAGTACGATGTCGATACCACTGGGCACGGATTGGACGGCTGGCTCGGCGTGTCGCGCGCGAGCTCCACGCTCGCGATTAAGGATCTTAAGGTCGCGGGCTGGTTGCTTGCTGCTGCGCGTCAGACGGGCAACAGCATCCTCGGCGGCGTTGCATCCGTCATCGACATCCTCACGCGCGACCTCAACCACGGCTACCCCGACCGCGACCAGACGGAGGGCCTCTTCCAGCTTCCGATTGCCATGACGGGCGGCCAGCGCAACGGCCCGCGCGAGTTCATCGTCTCCGTCCTGAACGCGAAGAACGCGGACGGCTCGAAGAAGTACGCGCTCGACCTCCAGATGAACACGCTCGTTACGAAGGTTCTCTACGACGAGACGTCCGCGACCCCCAAAGCCGTCGGCGTCGAATATATCCAGGGCAAGGCGCTCTACAAGGCCGACCCGCGTTTCGCCGGTGACAAGGGCGTGCGCGGTGAAGTTCGCGTGACGAAGGAGGTTATCCTCGCCGGCGGCGCGTTCAACACCCCGCAATTGCTCAAGTTGTCCGGCATTGGCCCGAAGGAGGAGCTCGAGAAGTTCAACATCCCCGTCGTCGTCGACTTGCCCGGTGTCGGCACGAACCTCCAGGACCGCTACGAGATCGGTGTTATCAGCACGACGACGAGCGACTTCTCGACCACGACGGACTGCACGTTCAACTACGGTCCCGAAGGCACCGACCCGTGCCTGAAGCAGTGGAAGGAGAACCCGAACGGCGACCGCGGCCCTTACGCCTCTGACGGCTTCGCGCTCGCGCTCGTGAAGAAGTCGAGCGTGGCGGAGCATGACCCCGACTTGTTCATCTTCGGCGGCCCGGCTGACTTCCATGGCTACTTCCCTGGGTATGCCGAGGTCGCGGTCAACAACTCGCGCACGTGGACTTGGGCTATCCTCAAGGCGCACACCGGTAACCGCGCGGGCACCGTCCAGCTCAACAGCGCCGACCCGCAAGACGTCCCGGCCATCAACTTCGCGCAGTACGATAGCGGCACCACCGCTAACGGCGAGGACCAGCGGTACGTCTCCCAATACTGACCGCGATACGAGTGCCAGGGCCCTGACCGTTTTCCCGCAGTGACTTGCAGGCGATCTTCGAGGGCGTGCAGTACGTGCGCGAGATGAAGACGCATCACGACCATATCCCCTTCTCCGCGGACTTCACCGAGAAGTACCCTGGCCCGGACCACCAGGACGACGCGTCGACGCGCGACTGGGTGCGCGACCAGGCGTGGGGCCACCACGCGTCGTGCACTGCGCCCATCGGCGCGGACGGCGACCCAATGGCCGTCCTCGACTCGAACTTCCGCGTGCGCGGTGTTGAGGGGCTCCGTGTTGTCGATGCCAGTGTCTTCCCCAGGGTACGTAGCTTTCTCGTCTTCATAGCGAAGAGGTGCAATATAACTCACCTGCATTCGTATGCGCAGATTCCGGGCTTCTTCATCGTCGTTCCCGTGTACATGATCGCCGAGAAGGCGGCCGACGTCATCATCAACGGTCAGTAGGCGTACATCAGGACTCTTGTCTCGCACTTTTTTTAGACTTTCTCCGAGACCCCTTTTTCTTTTCTTTTCGTTTTATTCATACCGGACTTTTTTTGTTTTATTTGTCTGTTTGTTCGGTACACAAAAAGCACTCCTTCAGGGATTTTGACGGTCTGTGGCTCTGGAGTCTGGGGTTCGATGGATAGTATGTGCATGAACCTGCACGTGCACGAGAGCCCGCATGAACAAGCCGATAAGTCCGACCGCCCTTACCTTCTTCCCGCCACCGACTATCCGCGATGCTCGTCCCGTACGCTTGACCAGGCCATGGCTCTGGATTGAATGGACTTCCTCATCTTCCTCCTCCGCCAGCCGGTCATGCGCTGCTTATCGATATTCTTTTGTCCACAGTGGAACGGTCCCTCGCCCGAATAATTTTCTCGACGGGCTGGACTTGATGACGATACGTCGCCGGGCAGCCACAATTCTAGGCCGTCCGACGCTCTCGTGGCTTGCTCGCAACTGTGAAGGAGTGATAAAGAAGACGAGAAAGGCGTGCGGCTTGCTCACCGACTCGATACACCAGTCGCTAGCATATCCTGGACCGGTGCGCCCCCGGGTCACTGCTGACATATCTGCCGGATACATGGCCTGAATCTTGCTCCTAGGTGCTGTTTGATCATAGCTCTCGTGCTCAAGCGAATAACAATCCGGAACCTCGTCTCTTGCGACACATATACACACCGCTGGCGGCGTGGTGTTTAATAAATACACTTGCGAAACACAACCGCTGATTCTAGCAATGCAGCTGTCGTCGCTCGGTTCTTGCCCAGAAGCTGTCCTCGAAACTTCACCGCTCCTGCTCGCTGTCGAACCTTGGTCGAACCCACCGCGTTCGAGGATTGCGATAGCGTGCGTTATACTATGTTGGCGAAAGCCTTGACTCACAAGCTACAGTAAGTTGCCTGTAGCTTCAGCAACGTCGTGAGCGCCAGCGACGGCGTGTTGGTCGAATACGCGTCCCCGACGTTGTCGTGTACCTATAGCTTGATGCGCAGCGAGCCTTGACAGCCGTCTCTCCTTAGACCTATGCACCGCTTTTGCGCCGGGTGACTGAGTGGCCGTGTACTTATCTTCACTCGGCGGCGCCTGCATCCTCAGCGTTTGCATCCTCGCTTCTATTTTCCCGCCTGCTCTCACACCTTTCAACCCGTCCCACTGTGCTTGAGGCCGTCATAGGATCCGGCTTCACAGCCTCTTCGATGGTACTTTCGACCTTTCCGAGCGTCTTGCACTCAAAGAACTGCGAACTTCGAATTCGCGCGGATCCGGCATTGCGATCTTAGTGTCTCCAGTCGATGGTGCAAACACTATGAAATCAACAATTGCACCGCGATCGTCGAAGAGTCACCATAGGCTTTGTGTTCTGGTGAAGTTTGCAGTCCCCATACACTCCTGGATACGTCGCACCCAACACCCATTACGGGCTGCGGAAGACTATTGTGCTGGTAAATATTTGAATATCATAGCTACAGTGACACCAAGCTCCGAGTCCGAAGCCATTACAGTGCTCGAGCTCAGCGGCTACAAGTCTACAACCTCGACCTCCTCCGTCCAACGCCCCACATAACGCAGTTTCCGTTTGCGTCATGCTGTAGGCACCACTGGTTGTACTGCAACGAGTGACCCCTGCGACTATGTTCCGCCACTCCCGTAGAAGCTGAAACTGGGAGTACTATGATTATGAGGAAGAAGACGAGGGTAGCAAGATGACTGCCGGTGCTGGTGGTAGGGTTCATGATTACTCCTGCTGGTGCTGCTGTCATATACGGTGTTGTTCTTACTTTTTATACCACACAGACATTGTTTGCAAGTCGGCGTATCTGCACTGATTCAATCATTGAATCGTACCCAGATCTTCGGATTCCCGCTCTCCGGCTGTCGGGTGTAAGAAGCAGTCCGCATTACCCGGAGGAGCCTGAAATTCGCAACCCAACTTCGGGATGCACGGGTTACTCGGCCCTACGCTGGGGGAGGTAGCACAAATATTAAACATGTCCTGCCCTACTTCTACCGGCCCGGCCGCATTGCCGGGCTCTAGCAAACTCACAGAGATTCACTGTGCGTATCGGTGCCGCAGGCTCATCTGAGGATGTCTCCCATCTGGAGATAGCACCTTGCTGTGTTTGAGAATGTGCCAGCGTGCGCCTGAGGCCTGAGGCGTTAGTCTTGCGGCAAACGACAGATAGCCCGGTCGGGGAACCTGTCGTCCCGACTTTGCTTGAGATATATTGCATAGGAATTCTGCGCAGCCGTTCTGTGAGCCTGTAGACTCAACATATAAGCTAAGAGCGTAAGACAGTTTCTACCAATTATGTCTAGCCCGTCGTCCGCGCCCACCACCGACCAGATTTTGCCAATCCTCTCTCCCTTAGTTCTACGGGACATACATCTCATCATCGTTCATTCCGCCGTTTACGGTACGATGATCAAGGGTACTTCTCCAAGTTCATCGGTACTCATATTCATCAGGAACGTACCTTGTTCTTCTTGTCGCTGCACTTCTCGGGCTGCTGTACGTCTGAAACTCTAAACCGGGCCCGTTGACCAATGCAATGATGCGCAGCCGCAAGAGGCGCCGTTCAGCCACAATCGTGGCAGCGCTTCTGCTCGCCATGTTTTCGATCGCAACAGTCTTATGGGCGATCGGAATCGCTGTTCTCAGTCGTCGCTTCAGCACAGTATTCGGCAGCAGTGACGGGACAATCCTCACACGCTTGGCGAGCGCTGACGCATCCACACTGAAGATTCGATATCTCGCTGATATCATGTTTACTTTGCTCGTGGGTACCGATCTGCCCTAAAGCGCAGTTATTTAACAACTCTCACACAGTACCTCCTCGGAGACGCTGTCATGATAGTACGTATTTGCGGCTCTGTCTCCGCCAACATCCCATTGAACCCGAACTAGTGGCGCGTATTGAAGTTACGAGCCTGGACGCGATGGCTCTCAGCTCTGACAATCACGCTGTGGCTGGGGTCATTCGGTAGCGTCAATTGATCTCCCACCTCTACACTGGGTCACTGAACTCCACAACATAGCAACTGGTTTCGGTTTGATCGGTTGTTTGTCTCAGGCGAAGTTCCCTTCGCCGGAGCACTTACCTGCACGGTGTGCGACTATGGAGAACGTCAGCTGGCTGTTGTCACTGGTTCTCAACGGGATTTCGACCGCGATGATCACTCAAATGACATGGTAGCTTTTTTGAGTTCCTCCCGGACTCTCGGTGTGACGATTACGACCAGGTGCCATCGCCGTAATGTCTCTCCCTATATCAAGTCGACGAACGGGATGTCTAGCATTCGAGTCCTATGGACGCTGGTAGTTTCCGGTGGAATCTACTTTCTACTAGGGGTAGGTGCAGCGATTCGTTCGTTGAGCTTGATGCGTTAACACATCAAAGGTTCCTCGTCTTGCACAGTTCGCCGACCAAACCCTCAACCCGTTCCCAACAAAGTTCACATACGCGACAGAAGTAATCGACTCCATGCTCGACCAGATAGTGGTGCGCGCACGCACAATTGTTGAAGCCGGCCCCTTAACGCTTATCCCGGACTACAGGGACTCTACCCTACAGCTCTTGTTGCTGCGCTCTTCTTTCAGAGCGATATCTTATCTCGCACCGCTGAATCGGCTTTGACTATTCAAGTGGATACTGAGAGCATTGCTCGTTCGTCCTCTGCAACGGCGACAAGCTGATCGCTTTGATGCACAGTCGTTATATTGTATGCTATCTTATCCTATACTAGTATGCCTAGCGCAGTCTGGTTCGTCGACAGAGCCAGCGCTCCAAGACAGAGGGAGATGCGCACATGAGGAGCGATACGTATACTGTGATTTGCGTTCGGCTTCATCCCATTTCCCCGTTTGAGCATCCGGCATAGTAGTCAGCTGCCATAGTATCGAAATGTGATCGGAACGCTGGAGCTGTACACCATCCGTACTCAGTCACGAGTCATGAGGAAGCGCAAACGCGGACGAAGCTGGTCGTCGTGAAGCCCGGGGCGAGGATTATGGGAAACGTAGTGTACGGAGAAGGCGGCCAAAACTTCCCGTAGGAAGAGGAGCGGCCGTCTAGAGTCTCAGAATGACGAGGGGAGGCACAAGCTGGCGATAGCTGGACAGAAGCAGAACTTGAATGTAGATGATTCCGGCAATGAGTTATTGCAACGGCAAAATCACTGCACAGCAGACCAGCAGAGCCACAGAGCAGGCGTGTCAAGAGTTGCCTGAGTGGAAAGAGGAAAGACGTGCGCCTTCTCCCGAGCGCCGAACGAGCGCCGAGCAGTCTTCCAAGATCCCCGAGCCCTCTTGGATAGGTCTGACTAAGACACCTCTTGCGCAATGCGCAGCAAGAGTAGCTGGACGCTCTTGAGCTTGCGAATGATACTTGTCAGTCCAGCGCTAAAGCCGAAGCGCTAGACTCTCGGCCGACATGCTCAAGGCCACGCGCATCCGACAACACCTGCGTCTGACTAACAGCACACCTAGCATTACGTGATGTATAGCGCCTACATTGCAAAATATCAGAAGAAGGGATACTTAAGAGACTCAGACGAAGGAACGAGACGCACCAGCTATCACCTCCTACTCTGACCGCGACGTAAAATGACTACAGAGACCTCTCACCCCGAGTTTGATCGTACCACGACCGGAGAAGAGGTCGTCGCTGCATTCCCTGACCGTGTCAAGGGGCGCATCTGTACGTTCTCGTCCCTTCTCTTCACGTGCATGATCGCAGCTGACGACCGAGCAGTTGTCGTAACAGGCCCAACACCAACGGGCATCGGCGCAACGACCTTGACATCCCTCGCCAAAGGGCACCCAGCCGCACTCGTCCTCGCAGGTCGCACTCCTGCAAAGTTCCAGCCCGTAGCGGACGCCATATCCGCCATCGACCCGACCATCACAGTTGTCCTCGTAAAACTCGACCTCTCCTCGCTCGCGTCCGTGCGGGCAGCCGCAAAGACGATCCTCGAACACCCGAATATCCCACACATTGATGGCTTGATCAACAATGCGGGCCTTATGGCGACGCCTTTCGGTCTGACGGAAGACGGCATCGAGACGCAGTTCGCGGCCTGCCACATCGGGCACTTCCTCTTCACCAACATCCTCCTCCCAAAGCTCCGAGCCGCGCCGGAGCCGGTGGTGGTGAACGTGACGAGTAGTGGACATCGATTTGGGACGGGCGACTTTAGCGACGTGAATTGGGAGAAGACGCCGTACGATGCGTGGCGCGCGTACGGCCACGCCAAGTCCGCGAACATCCTCTTCAGCGTGTCGCTCGCCGAACGTGGGATCAAGAGCGTCGCACCGCACCCGGGCTGTACGTCCGTCGCTGTATTGCACGGTGCCTGCTGACGTTATGGATAGGGGTGAAGACCGACATCGTCCAGAACATGACAGACGACCTCGGCTCGCAGCTGTTTAACGAGCTCGGAGCGTCAGGCGCCATCCCGAACTTCGAGCCGCTAGACTTCCAGAAGAACCTGGAGCAGGGCTGCGCGACGACGTTGGTTGCCGCACTTGATCGCATCGTGCCAAATGCCGCGTACATGCGCGACTGCCAGATTGCGCGGGACGTTGCACCTTTCGCAGTGGATAAGAGTAATGCGGCGAGACTTTGGGAGTTGTCGAATCAGTTGACGGGGGAGAACTTCGCATAATCTGTTAGATGCCAGAGTCAGCGGGTGCAAATATATGTAGAGATAGATAGAAGTAATATAATGACAGCAACGCGCACCTTTAGTGACCGATGAGGCGCTCCCGACCAGAGAAGACCATAGAGTCTGTCCGCATATATATACGGCGCTGCTCGCGTCGCCCGACAGTCGGTCAAGCACCGAGCCCCGCTCACAAGTGGGCAATACGAGGGATGCTTGCGTCATGTCGAGCGGCGCGAAGGTTCACCCACAGGAATGTACCTGCGCGGATGTCAATCCCACATGGGACAATCGCTCGTGCCGCCCGCCGACTATACGTCGCGCGATGCACACTGTCACCGTTACGTCGACCGGTCGTGCAGCGCGGCGTGCAGAGGTAGCAAGGCGGCAGCGGGCCGTAAACCGGCACAAGGGGATAAGAACGGAAGTCGTACGCTACGTTAACGAGCGGCGAGGCAGGTCTTCACAGCAGGCGAGTAAACGATATCTTGGTCTGGGGCACATCCGACTCGGATCCGCACCAGCGTGTCATGCTCCTGAATCGACCCGTTCTACAGCGGCGTATAGACGTGGCGTCGAGCGTCTGCATGCGAGCAAAAACGGTCGTATTAAGTGAATGCGCACGTTGACTCAGTGATACGCCTGTTCTTGGAGCTCGTCAGCGTACAGAGGGGCGTTGCCAAACGTTACATGTACATACCCTGCCAACATCCG
>KV426439.1:24494-36573 GCA_001632375.1 Exidia glandulosa HHB12029
CTAGACTTGAGCAGCGTAAGCAGATGTCGGCACAACGAAGAGCAAGTTGCGTACGCACATGCGAGAAGAACGTCCTTATCCTCGTCTCGAGAAGCGAAGGTCGAACCAACACCAGAACAGCAGTGCAAAATCGTCGTAAGCACAGACCGCACACAGATCGCGGATTATTCGTATGCCATATGCCTCACAACGCGCATGTCGAGGAGGTAGCTCCCGAATTACAGTGCGAGCCACGACGACAGGCACGCACATACCGGTACACCGACAGGTAGGTAGCAGACGCGCGTTCCTCCCCCCGCCCGACACCACAGGTTTCAGAAGCAACTGACGGGGCAGCACACACTGGCCGAAGGGCTGACTGGTAGTGTGCTGCTGCGTAGAAGCCTCGAAGCCCGCGGTGTCGTGTGACAAGAGGGCCGTCTGAACCTGCGCCTCGCCATCGGTCTCGGTACTCGCTCCGCGACATGAATTTTGGGGACGCGACCGGTCGTGCGTTGAGTTGCGTCCGAGGAGATGGTTGTTGGCGCCGGTGAGCGAATACCCCGAATTTAGAAGGAACAGAAGTAGCGAGCGAGGTTCCCATGTTGGCGCCGCCCGACACCAGCTGGGAGGAGACCGTCCATCCTGACGTTCCTGCCCCGATAGTAGTGAAAGAGCGCCATGATGGAAGAATGAGGAGATCTAGAGATCATCGTCAGCGCTTGAGGTTCGATACAGAAGGAAGAACGCACACTGTGTCACTGTCCGTCTGTCCTTCCTCCGCGCCGCCCGATGTCAAGGGCGAGCCAGCTCCCGCGCAGATACACGAAGGAGTTCGTATGGCTGCGCGAGACTCGACATCAACCCGTACATCGTGCAGCGCGAAGGTCGACCGTCAGCGGTGACTTTTGGGGGTGAACGGACCAGGTGTCAAGTTTCCTGTAATATGCGGACGGGTGGTAAAACCAATACGTAGAGTGCAGTCATAGTCGTCATAGTGGGCACGGTTGGAATTATGGCGCCAGTTCGGGGAAGAGCACCAACTTGGACGCCAAAGGTCTACCCTGTGTCGAAGGCAGAGACAGCACGCTCTGAGCGATGGAACAGTAAGTACTGCGTAGATACACTGGTGGCAGAGTGCTTATTTGAGCCACCTTACAACCACCCCTGGCCCACTGTGCCCATCGAGTCCTGTCCTTCGCAGCGCCCGAAGTCGATCGCGAACGACCGCATTCAGATTCCAGACCGCATCACACTGCGCAGCTATCAAGAGCTGCGCGGCGAAATGCGCTCCTGACGTCGTGCAGCGCTGAGCGCGACGGCGATTGGAACAATGCAGTGTATCAGACTTGGATCATGGTGACAGTGGGAGGAAGAGTTCGAAGCGCCGGTAAACGCCGCATCCGTCCGCTTCTTGGCTCATGTTAATTTACAATACGACCTCACTTGGATAAGCAAGTTCAGAGTGGAAGTACAACGCGCAATGGCATAGAAGGGGGTGGGGGGTTCTACTTGTATAGATAGCACATGCCTTACATGTACCAGTCCGATACAAGCATAAGCTGGAAGTATTACGCACATGCGACGGCCAGGCGCACCCGAGACTGCCCATCCTCGTCTCTTGAGTCTTCCACCCCGAAAGTGAACTGCCTATCCAGATAAGGAGTACCAGTATATCACGAAGCGCACCTCGAGAAGTACGTAAGTAGTCGCGGATACCACGTGAGCCCACCATAATCCGGACATCCTCCCTGCCGTCGTGGGCCTTCGCACAGCCCGACACCGGCGACGACGGCAGCAGAAACGCACCAGCGCAGACTGCCACTGCGGGACAGTCATACGCCGCTTCGTTGAAAACCGCCGGAGCAGACGGTGTCGTGCGACGAGAAGGTGCGAATCCTCACGGAGCGCGGGCGGCGGGATGCAAGAATACTTTGCCTGCGCTTTCATGAGCTCGAACGTCACATGCGTAACTCACCTGATATTCCTCTGTGAAAGAATCCCGTGAATCGAAGGAACGTGAGCGCGCGGGACTTCGAGACATACGGCACATCCCCGTTTTGGCGTCGCTCGGTGTCGTGCGACGCAACACGGGTGAGCAGTGAACAATCGGTATGCGCGTGAAGGGAAAGCTCCGGCGTTGCGTAAGTAGACCAGAATGCGACGAAAAGCGAGCTACGCACATAACGAGACGAGAAGGCATGTCCCCGTCTTCCCAAGTCCCGCCCCAGTGCCCTCCGCGCCGCCCGACACCGCTGGACTCGCTCTTGCGACACACTCACCAGCGCACACTGTCACGACGGGCGGACTGGTCGTACGCTGCTGCGTGACGCGAACAAAGCACGCGGTGTCGTGCGACGAGAAGCTATGAGTGAGTACTGCGCGCGCGCGTGGAGTGAAAGGCGTAAGAAGACCAGGATGCGAGCTACGCACATAATGATACGGAAAGGTGCCCGCGCCCGTGCTCGTCCTCCGCGCCGCCCGACACCACGCACATCTACCCTTGACACGCACCAGCGCACACTGTCACGACAGGCGGACCGGTCGTACGCTACTGCGTGAGACATTTAGAGCGCGCGGTGTCGTGTGACGAAAAGGTATAAGTGAGCACGACCAACCCGTCGCATGCGCGCGTGGAGGGAAGCTTTCGAGCGACCAGGATGCGGCGAAAAGCGATGATGATACGGGAATGTATGTCCTCGTCCTCCGCGCCGCGCGACACTGTACATATTGCAAACGCACTAGCGCACACGGCTGGTCGTACGCTGCTGTGTAGAGCGTACAGATACCGCGGTGTCGCGCGATGAGGAGGCCGGTGCCGATGCTAGCAAGAGCAGCGTAAGTCAGTAGATCTGGATACGACGAAAGCGAGCCACGTACATAATGTCATGTAACTATTACCGCGAGAGGACGGGTCGTGCGGTACGGAGTGCGCGCGGTTGTGCGACGAGGAGTTTAGGATGATGACACGCTCTGCATCGTACAATCGATCACTAGTATCAGTAAGGACTAGAACGCAGAGCCTCTCCTACTGACCGACAGATGGATCGTGCACGAGATCGATGGCGACACGGACGGTGCGCAAGAGTTGAGCGTTGGTGGTAAGACGACACAGGTGTGCTTCGCGACGCCCGACACCGCGAACCTGCAACAAGATCTTGAACTTAACGAGCACTCCCCCATGAATATTTCTGGTGAGTGCGCCGCCGTGTTCCAGTGCCTGATGCGCCGCGGTGTCGTGCGACGCAAACGCCCAGGCGGAGGGAAGGAAGGAAGGAAAGATGCGCCGTTTGCCGACCGCAGCCGCGGCGACGATGTGACTGCGTTCCGTGCAGTCATATGAGATCTCTTGTCGTGCACGACACTCCGGTGACGGTTCGTGCAGAGGGAAGAGGCAAGCTCTAGATGATGCAGGGCAGTTTGTTATGGCCGGAGCTGCGCGCGAAAAGAGAGTTCGGTCGATCCAGATATCTACGCTTACGGCGGATGCGACGTCATAGTGCGGCCGACCACTATAGACTCAGCGACTAGTAATTGTAAAAAATACTCTTGAAGGTGCACCAGTACCGTAATCTGATGGTTATCCTCCTTGAAAATCAATGGTATCTCGAGTATGCAGCCCAAGACGTCTGCGTACTGTAGAGCTACTACCACAACGTCTCGCGCTTCAAAGCGTTAATCAACCATAGCCAGCCCATCCTACATGCTCGTTCCATTTTACGGCGCGTTGTTTGTCGTTAACTTGGTCCAATTGCTTCTCGCGCGCTTCGAACTTCCGCGTAAGCCATCCACCCCCTCTGGTGCGCGTGCCTGGACGGTTCACAGAGTTCAGTAGCTATCAACAGCGCATCCTCCATCCATATCAACCCCCACGGCGCGTTGTCTGCTATCGTTGAGCGTGACGGTGAAAGCGCAAGAAGGGGAAAAGCGAACCCCGGCGCTACCCGGGCGGAATGGCGCGAATTGAATCGCCGCTTTGGAGACGCGTGTGTTTGTTTTGGGTTGGTCGTCTGCACGTGCCCTGTTGGTTTCCTATCGGGATGAGCCGAGCAGTATCAAAAAGCGGGCAGGCTGGGATGTTTGACCCATTTTCGCCCTTTTCGCCCCCCCACTTCCATCCCTCCCCTCCTCGTCCCCCCTTCCCCCTAAGGTGCGTGAGCTCGTTTGTGTGTGTGTGGGTAGTTAGGACCGGCGCTGACTTATATCTTCCTCCCCCGTATATCTCATATTACCGCCTACCTCGTTGGTTACCCATTCGTGCTCGTCGCTCATGATGGATCGTCCGTATATGCGTTTGGCGTCGATGGTGGCCTGTCCCCCGCGGCTGTCGATGTTGGTCTGGGCATTATGGATGGCCGCGTCATCGTCCTGCTCATCGTCCACATCATCCTGTGACACCGTCGCCCCGACTCCGACCTACTCGTCCTGCGTCTACCCTCTAACCCATTACCCCTCGTCCGCTCTCCCTCCGCCCTCTATCCTGAACGCGTCACCCTTGACCCTGTCCCATCAACGTCGTCCTCGCTGTCATCCCCGTACACACACCCTCGTACTCCGCGCGCCGTCTACCCTCCCTTCCTTGTCACCCATACCTACCCTCGCCCTTGCCGCCCACAGCCATGCCTAAAGCCGAATCCGAGACCAAGACCCGTGCACCCCGCGCAGCGAAGGCGTCCAAGCCTGCCGGCGAGAAGAAGACGCGCGCCCCGTCCGCGTACGCGCTGTTCGTCAAGGAGCAGATGCCCATCTGGAAGGAGAACAACCCGGAGAAGAAGCATACTGAGGCGATGAAGGAGGTGCGCGCGACCGTCCCACTCTCCGCCGCCCACTCTCGAACCTACCCTCATCATGATCATCGCTTTCGCTCTACTTGCCGCCTTCGCCCCAACCTTCACCTTGCGCTCGCTCACGTCTCCATAACCGCCTCCCTGTTCTTATGCACATCCGTCTCGTCGTCCTTCACTCGTGTCCGACCTCTCCTCCCCCACGCTCGTCGTCGCCTTCACTCCGCCTGCCGCCTTCGCTCCACTTACCACCTCCCTCGCCCTCGTCCTCGAACCCGACTGACGCCTCGCGCAGATCGCAGCCCTCTGGGCCGACAGCGACAAGAACCCCAACAAGGGCGGCAAGAAGGAGAAGGCCCCAGCTGAGAAGAAGAAGCCTGGCCGGCCTAAGAAGAAGGCCGCCTCGGAGGAGGAGGATGAGGGCGATGAGGAGTAGTGCCCCGAGCGCGAGGCGTCAGCCGAGCTCGAGGCTTGCTCGTGTGTCGTCGTGGGCGCGCTCGAGGGGCGAGTCGCTCCTATGTGATTTGATCTCGTTTCGGTTTCCTGGTTTGTTGTTTCGGTTTCTCGCTCCCGTCTCGTTCTGCTCTGCTCTCTTCTGCTTTGGTATGATACAGTATGCATATGGTGTGTGGTGTGTGTGTGTGTAGTAGAAACGACCCCTCCTTGCCCAATGACATGCGCGTTGTACTATTACTTCTTTCTTTCGTCGGTTCAGAGTGGGTTTGGCAAGAGCCGCGAAGCGTGCTGGGTGTTACTATTAGACTGGAAGCTGTCGGCGCTCGGAGTCCTCGCTCTTCCTCGGATTATCATAGTCTCCAAGCGCGCACGACAGTACGACCACGACGACGCAATATAGCTTCTCGGCGCGTCCACGCTTGATCTTGTCGACTCCCGAGTCGAATGGCGCTGAGGCCTGGGACTCCATGCTCGTCGCTCCGCGTGCCTCCACAATCCAATCTTGACGCAGCCCTTCAGACTCCAGAGACGCGCGCTCGATTTTCTCTGCGTCGGAGGTTGCAGCGCATCATTACAGCAGAACTCGTACTTGGCTGGACAGTGGTCACCAGTTGCTCGCGCAGCTGTGGATCCTGTATCTCTGGTGGAGACAGTCTGCGTTCTCACTCTCCGAGTGAAGAGCCGTAGAGATTCGTAGCACTTGAAGGCCATTCCTATTCTTCTCGCCACGCATTGCGCACGCGTGGTGGACTCGGAGGAGAGCGTACATTGCGTGTGTAGTTGGAGTATGATCCCACCACCTGGATGCCTTCAAGTTGCACGTCTGGAATGTTCTTCGTACCATCTCCCTCGAAGTCTCCAACCTTAAGGCTTTAAATTGAAAATATACTCCACTGTATCCCGAAATTCGGGACGGAAGATGCACGTTCCGCGAGGAAGAACAAGACGATTGGGACTGCAAAACGAAGCATCACGCACAAACTCCACCACGTTCGAGCTCAGGGCCAGCAAAGGTCTCTGGAGGTGGGGTCTGAACGTACAAGTGAGCAGCTTGAAGTAGTACTGTATCGACCTATGTCGCCTTGGTTGGATTGTTTGCACATGAGAACGCGGTGTGCTACGACCCCTCGGTGGCTGCAATGAGGGCAGTGCGCACTCTCGAGCCTTTTTCAAGCTTCCGCCCGTCCTCCAGGTTTCCCCAGTCGTCAGAAGCCCTACCACACCCCAACTTCTATTTCCATCCGACTATCACAGTACTGCGTCCCAACCTCTACGCCTCCGCATGCATCCTCCTCTCCCCCTATATCGTGATCCGACCGCGCGGCTTTGCGAAGCGCGGTGCCACGAACAGCGTCGCTGTGCTTCCGATGAGGAACACCAAGCTGATGGCCGTCATGAAAACAGCTAGAGTACAGTCAGCTCTCCGTGCAGCTAAGAGAGGTAAGACGCACCGGAGCCAGCATGAGCACCGCCCGCGTTAACTTTGCCAACAAGCAGGAGTTCGACAACAAGAGCCATGAACATGAGCGTCGTCGCCGCGCACACGCCCACGCGCGTCGAGGCGTTGTCGGTCCCGCCTTGAGTTTGTACGACGGCGTAGATTATTGATACCAGCGTCGTGATGGTAGCTAAAAAGCGCGGTGGGTCAATATTGGAGGGTTGTGATTTTGGCGGTGGAGTGAAGGACGTACCGAGGGGGAGGAAGGCGAGAGCGTCGAGGATGAAGATGTCGCCCGGGACGGCGCCGGCGATGGTTGCATCGATATCTCCCGTTTGCGCTCGACCTGGAAAGTTGAAAGTTGATCAGTCTCGGTTCACGCCCGCGACGAATTCAGCCAATGGCACGTACGTATAAGAACATAGTCGAAGCACGCGCCCACGCCCGTTGTAGGGTCGTTGATACAAGCAGCCCTGCACACGAGACGCGTGAGCCCCGCGTCCTGACAATACGCTGTAGTGCGTAGTGCGTACCAGACACCAAACTGAATCGACGCGAACCTATCAGCAGCGCGAAGAGAGAGAGTTTGAACGACGCACTCGCAGCGGAACCCCATTAACGTTGGCGCTTACGATGTCCACCCCATCCACGAACGGAGAAAGCATAGCAACGAATGACACGACCAGCGCGACAGTAAGGAGAACAGTCAATGTAACCTTGGGATACGCAAAAAGCATCTGCATCGTGTGGAAAGTGAAGGTGGGTGGAAGTGAAGGGGCGTGGGGGAAAGGGGAGCGCGCGTCGTGGGGTCCTCCAGTAAGTACTTATCTTGGATTCGATCAGCCCCTGGTTACGCCGTCGTCTGTTGCGACCTTCCCTGTGCACCGCAAAACAGTGTTCTCGGCGCGCTGGTCGAGGCCCGGGTCGACGCAACGGACCTCGGTTTGGACGGATCCGAAAATAGGGGCACCCACCCGGCCGTGAGAACATCAGTTTCATACCTTGCCTTCGTATCATAGGAATGACAGTAGTGGTATACAGGCCTTCTCCTGCTTCGCTGAACACTTTCAACTCGTACTGTACTTCGAGTTATCATGAACGCCGCTGTCAGGGGGCATCGTTTCAAAGATCCCGAATTGGACCCGGGATCTCGGACCTGTCAGTGACGTTTGGCGTGCTGATCATGCGTCATGAGAAACTGACTTTCGGAAACCTTACCTTCTAAGTCTCCAAACCTGCTTATCGTTTCCTGTTCGCTCTTCCCTTCGATCTAGTCCCACTCCCTTCCTCCCTCTCCAGTACACAACTCTTGAAATCTAGGCTATTCATGGAGGACAAACATGCAAGGGAATGCCCTCGATCGCGATCGGCGACGCTCAATCATGTTACTACGATAATGCACCTCCATCAACGTTAACGCTGTTCCGCTCGACGGCAGAACCGAATGACGGTTAGCCGCTGCTCCTGGTCTGTTCATCGAGTAGGACTTCGCCGTGGAGATTCCGAAGCGACCCCTTATAGGACTCACTCAACTTTCCGAGCATACTCAGAGGTCTCCTTGGGTCCTCATCTTCGGCGGAACGAATTCCCTTTGCCGCACTGTCCAACGTTATAGTCGCCCTGTAGTCCATGACGTCCAGAAGTGAGATCAGTAGTGAGTTCCGTGTCTGACTGTGCCATATAACGACGTTATGGGGCGGTTCTCGGTTGGAGTTGTACTGTTGTCCGAGTCGGAGGGCGCTCGGGAAAACGCGCATCTCTTCCTCATCCTCCTACCTCCTATCCAAGTCATGGCACCATTCTTTGCTCACACGACACCGCGGCGATCTTGTCTTGCACGAGGCGGCGCACGCATCATGGTCGGTGTTGGTGAAGTGCTCGTGAAGTCGTAGTTCGAGGCGGTGTCGGGTGTTGCAAAGACAGGTAAGGAAACACGCCATGCCCACTCACTACAATCACAGTGCGTATGATACTCTCCATATGCGTCTTCTTGCTTAGGTGTACATCAGCGGAACGGTCAACGTCCAACGCCTCAGGGTTTTCCGAACCATCCGTCCATCCGTCATCAAGTTCGTTCAGCGTTTACAGCCTCGGACGCTATCGATTCGCCGTGCAGAAACTATTTACCAGATTCTTCGGTGAGTGGGAGAGGCTCTGCGTACTACTGGTACTCATACTGTCTGCGCGATACGTAGACGATCACCTGTACAGCGCCGTTCTCGTCGCACGACACCGCGCGCTCTGGAGGCTTCACGCAGGAGTGTACGACCGGTCCGCCTGCCGTGACAGTGTGCGCTGGTGCGTGTGACGAAGCAGGGAGTCCAGCGGTGTCGGGCGGCGGGGCGGGACTCGGGGAAGACAGGGACATGCCTTCCCGTATCGTCATGTGCGTAGTTCGCTCTCGTCGCATCCTAGTCTACTAACGCCTATCCCTCCTCGCACACAGACGACGATTGGTCGGTACTCGCTCCTGCCTTCTCGTCGCACAACACCGCGCGCTTTGTTCGCTTCACGCAGCAGCGTACGACCGGTCTGCAGTGGCAGTGTGCGCTGGTGCGTGCGAAGACACGACGCGTGGCGGTGTCGGGCTGCGCGGAGGACGAGCACGGGCGCGGGCACCTCTCCGTAACATCATCACTTTTCGTCGCATCCTGGTCGCTCGAAAGATTTCCCCCCACGCGCGCGCACTCACTCCTGCCTTCTCGCCGCACGACGCCGCGCGCTTTGTTCGCCTCACGCAGCAGCGTAACACCGGTCCGCCTGTCGTGACAGTGTGCGCTGGTACGTGTGCGGCTGAAAGAGATGTATGGTGTCGGGCGGCGCGGAGGACGAGCACGGGCGCGGGCACCTCTCCGTATCATCCTGTGCGTAGCTCGCTTTTCGTCACGTCGCGGTGCATTTACGCCCCTCTCAGTCCGTGTCATTCGAAGGCTGTTTACGCTACCTGGGTACCGGCGAAGGCGTGTATACTAGCTCAAGAGAATTGTCCGGTGCTCACACATGCCTTGCTTCTCTGCAGACGTTACTGGAAAGGCGCTGCGACGTAGACGGAGGACGAGGCCTCGTCCGCTCCCGCTTACAGTAGTTCGCGCGACCCCGCGGCAATGGAGCGCGATATAGGTAAGCTACATAGGTTCAGAGTTGGAGCTCATCCTGATGCACGTGTAGAGTCGATCCTCTATTGTCTACTTCTCGTCGCGCGACACCGTCTGTTCTGCCAGGGCGTACGACCAGCTCGCAGTGGCAGTGTGCGCTGCGCCGCTGATGCTGGTTGAATTGACGGTGTCGGGCGGCGCGGAGCACGAGCAGGGCAAAGGGACGGAGAAATGCATTACTGTATCGTTATATTCGTCGCTTGCTCTCGTCGTAGCGAGGTTTACTTAGTGCACGATCTAGATCCACGATTCAAATCTATGACTGAGAACTTTTGCTGTACTGTAATGTATTGGAATTCACTTATACTCAGCTCGCCTTCCAAACTTCTCCCTACTCTTCCCGACCACTGCCACCCAATCTCCAAGGTCAATGTCTTCTTGCCAGCGAGATGATTGGACTTCTACAGTGTTATATAGTCTTGCACGCTGGCAGCACAGTACTTAGCTGCAAATTTTCCGCGTCGGTCTCCCCCAGTTCGTGTCGAACTTCGGCATTGCATGTGCATGCGGTGAGCTATTCCCCGGCGTGAGATATCTAGCGCGCCCCTGCGTTGCCTACCACATGCACATGTGGTGCCCGAAGATGCGAAGTCGGGATGCTTGGAGTGACGCGGGACAGTCTCATCGGTACATCAAGCAGGCGCGTCAGTCCCCTCACTCTTCGTGGCAGGTTTGACTACTCAGGAATTCTGTTGCGCGCGATCCACATAAGGGCGGAGAACTGGAAAGGTTCAGTAGACACTGTATCATTATAGTGTTTCCTTCAACATAGACGCAAGCAATAGGCAGTACAGTAGTGAGCGGCAGAAGCAGGCTCGGAGTCTACTGCGACTCAACGCAAGTCCAGTCCTGCACATCTGGCTGCCAGACGCTCCGCGCGGGATACTTGCAATGAAGCCTCGTCACGGCGCCGTCCGTCGAACCGCGCAGTATCTCCGGCCCCGCGCCATGCTCGACCCAGTCGACGAGCGCAAACAGTGCGTGCGAGTCGGACGAGTTGCTCCACACGCTGGACTCGCCCTGTCCGATTTTCCACGCCGACGCGGCGGCGCCAAGGTTGCAGTGGCTCATTCCCGGGATAAGGAACAGGCGGTAGAACTCGTCCATTGCGGATGGTGGGAGCGATAGTGCGCGTTGTACGCGTTGATAGTACCAGAGTGACAGGCCCGACGGTATGAGCTGCGGTCGCGTCAGTGGGGATATTGGTACAGAAGAGGTGAGCGGCGCACAATATCGCGTGTACCGTGGTATGAGAGTAACTTTCCGCCACGCTCGCGGAAGGCAGAGAGGTCCGGGTTGAACGAGCTGACATACACTTCCGCCTCGCGCTTGTTGGCGTCGGCAATTTCTTTCAGCCCGAAGTCGGGGGAGGGTTCCCAGGTACTGTCATTGTATACAACGTATCGCCACCAATCCTGTGACAATTCGAATCGTGAGACCGTTAAAGCAAAAAAATGCGAGGGGGAGAGTATGTTCACCAGCGCAAATCCGTAGAAAGACGGGCCGAAGATGATCGACCAGAGCACCGTGTCATCGAGTTCAGCGCCGGGATCGAGGCGCGGCGCAACCAGTTCCCCATTGTTGCCGTAGAGCGGCGAGTGAATAGTGCGTACGGCTTCGACCTGCTCGCGGGAGAGGCAGTCCGCGCGCTTCGCCCCCTGGCAGAGCAGAACCTCGGGAAGAAACTGGCACGCGTCAGGGTCGGTCACGATCTCGTCGTGCAGACCGTCCAGCCCGTCGCACTGTCTGAGCACTTCCTTCTTCACCAGCACCCAGTCGTCGTCGCTCAGCTTGTGCGAGGCGAGGTTGGCGATGGTACCTTGGGCAAGCTGGTTGATAAAGTTCAGCGCGGGCGCACCGGCGAGGATGCCGTCAAAGTCGTCCGGATAGTCGTGCGCGTTGCGCACGCCTTGACGGCCGCCGTTGGAGCAGCCGTTATAGTATGCCTTGTCGTGTGGACGGCCGTAGTACGCGCGCACGAGAAGCTTCGATGTCAGAGCGGCAACGTGCAAAGCGCGAGTGGCGTAGTCGACAATAATTTCGTCCGACTGTGCGAATGCGGCGCCGGTTGTACCGTCGTGACCGCCGTCATGGCCAAAAGTTGCGAAATGGATGGAGGGTCCCCACCGAAGGTTGTCGTAGTCGACGCATCCAGTCAGGCCGGCGCCGCCACTTCCTAGGATGCGTCCGTACCACTCTTCAGAGTCCGGAAGCCAGACCTCGATGCGCGTCGCACTAGTGAGGGATGTGTTATAGACGACGTTGAC
>KV426440.1:7742-29228 GCA_001632375.1 Exidia glandulosa HHB12029
GTGCAGCCGCAGACGCGGTCACGGAGCGCGAGCCAGCCGAGCCATCCGTCGTTCAAACCGAGCAACCAGACGCCACCGCCGCTGCCAAACGGCAGCGCGACGTGGTCGCGGGGGGCGAATGGCTACGACGCAGGCGACAGCAGCAACAAGCGCGGCTCAGGGTCCAGCCAGAGCACTGGCGCGGGAAGCTCGGACTACTCCCCACCGCAGACAATGTCGCCAATCACTCCTTACGGCTCGACGGACTCGGGGTCGCATTTGCGCCAGCAACGGTCGCAAATCTTCAACGGCGATCGCAGCGCAGCCGGCTCGCGGAGCACAACTCCTGCGTTCCCGCTCTCTCCCCCTATCAAGGTCAAGGTGCACTACGGCGAGGACTTGTTTGTCATATCCGTGCCGCGCGCGACAGAGTACGACGACCTGGTGGACAAGGTTGGCAAGAAGATACGGCTGTGCGGCCCGCGCAGGGAGGACCAGCCCCTACGGGTCAAGTACCGCGACGAGGACGGCGACATGGTATCCCTCGCGTCGAACGAGGATGTCCAGCTCGCGTTCGAATCGTCGCAGGTCACGCTCTACGTGCAATAAGTTGCGCGCGCGTCCTCGCGTTTCTCTCGTCGTTGATCCACTTGCATTTCCTGTTCGTCATGCATTCTCTCATCCAGCACAATCTGCATCTCCCGTCCAGAAATCAACCCGGAACTATACTGTGACGACTTCTCTCTCTCTCTCTCCTCCTGCCTTCATCTCGTCTTTGCATCCTAGGGCCTTCTGCGTTTCTCCTCCGCCCGTTGTCGTCGGGTCGCGGCCATCCGTATAGTTTTGAGAGCGACCGGTTCCACAATCGCTCTGTCCACACTCCTTGTTAATCCGTCTCCTCCTCGATCTCTGGCTGCTTTTATCTCAATCTCATCCTGTCTGTCAATGCGCGCTCGTTTTCGATTTTCCTGTCACACTCTCCTGCCTGCTTTGTACACGGCCCGCACCACCTTGTTACTTGTCGGCACACCTCAATCCTATCCCCCAAACCGCACATCGTCACCACTATTTCTACCCCGCATCCTCCCTCTTTACCTCCCTACACGACCCTCTAGTTCTTGATTCTACGGAACATCCCCTACACCGCACCTTGACGACCTCCCATACTCCTCATCTGCACAAAGTCCTGCACGTCCCCGCACACAACAACCACTGCCCCTCGTTTGGATTATTTCATTTCCTCTTGTTTCGCTGTTCACTTCGCCGATGGAGAGTGTACGATACCTATAGATTGATTACATACCGAATGCGAATCTCCTTCATGACTCAACAATCGTTTCTTGCTTTGATTTGCGTGAGCGAACTATTCGAGTCTGCGAGAGTGCGAAGTCCGACGATCGACTCTCAGCCACTTCAGCCCGTCCACACCTTCGCGAGAAAACCATGGGCAAGAAGCAATCCAAAAAGCTCGCCAAGTCTGGCGAACTCAAACGCCAGATCCAGGCGCGACACAAGCAGAAGAACACGAAGAACCGCATAAAAGCGAAGCAGGCCACAAAGGCGGGCGCTGCTGTCGCGAATGGCCGCGCGGGTGGGAAGGGCAAGGGCCAGGTTCCTGCTGCACGGGGAGACGACGACGATGACGACGACGAGATGCTTGAGGACGTCGACGACGAGCGCGCTGGCTCTGCGTCTGGCTCGGACGACGACGCGGTATGCGCGCCCTTGCACACTATCCAACGCGCTTTCTAACGTGACGCCAGGCTGGAAACGGCCACGGCTCTGACGAAGACTCTGACGACGACGCTGCGAGCGAAGGAGACGCGTCGTTCGCCGAGCTGGATGACCTGGACGGTGCGTGTGGCCGCGGCGCAAAAAACGCTGGCCGGCTCACTGGTGCCTCTCCAGATGGCGCCGCACATAAAATCGAGCTCGAGCAGCTCGCGAAGAAGGATCCCGAGTTCTACGAGTACTTGAAGAAGCACGACCAAGAGCTATTGGACTTCGACCCGGAGGACGAACCAGACGCAGACGACGACGATGGAGACGCGCAAATGCTCGGCTCGGACGACGAGGCAGAAGAACAGCGTGCCCCCGTATTAACGAAGGATATACTACGGAAGTGGCAGAAGTCCCTACTGGAGGTACGTTATATCCCACACCTTGCGTTCGTATGCTGAAAGTACCGTAACAGCACCGCTCGTTGGCTGCTTTCCGCAAACTGCAGATCGCATTCCGTGCTGCCGCACATATGAACGAGGACGACCAGGATCTCAGTTGGACGATAGATAGCCCGGAAGGTATGCTTCGAGTATGGCACCCCCGACCTCGCCGCTCATCCTCGCGTAGTTTTCTCCAAGGTCGTAACGACAACGCTGCGATACACGCCCGTCATACTGGATCATCACATGCCTTACAAGAAGCTGCCTAATGACTCGTTGTACGTGCCAATTGCGTTTCCACGAGCTTGCAGGAACTCATTGTTTTGTTTGTAGCAAGCCGCCTATACAGACCGCCAAGCAGCAACAATTGCAACGCGTTATTCATTCATACATCCATAACGTACTTCACTTGATGGAGCAAGCCTCAGACCACGGTACCATCCTTCTCGCAATCAAGGAGACAGGCAAGATGGTCCCCTTTTTCGTGACGAGTCGGAAAACCGTCAAGACCTATCTCAAGGTAAAGTCGCGCTTCCGTTCCCCATTGTTGATAGCTCACTGTGTATCAGGGCATGTTGGCGCAATGGTCCAGTGCAGAGGATGACATTCGTGTCGCCGCTTTCCTTGCCATCCGAAGGTTAGCCCAGTCCAGCGACGAGGCAGTCACAGAGCAGGTCCTCAAGGTCAGTCATTGGCAAATCACTTTACAACGTCACATTGAAGGTTCTTCACTCGTAGGGCTTGTATCTCGAACTCGTCCGGGCCTCCAAGTCGACTTCCGCGCACACATTACCCGCCATCAACCTGATGAAAAACTCTGCTTCAGAGATCTACTGCGCGCACTTGTCGGCCGCCTACATCCATGCCTTTGGGTATATCCGCCAGTTGGCTGTTCATTTACGCAATAGCATGAAGAAGAAGACTAAGGTGTGCGAGTTCGCTGCATGGTGCGAATAGCGGTCGTGATTGACCTTCTCTACGTCGCAGGACTCGCACAAACTTGTGTACAACTGGCAATTCGTACATTCGGTCGACTTCTGGTGTCTTGTCCTGGCGCGAGCCTGCGAGCTTGACAGGAGCGGGATACAAAACAACGTCCAGCCGTTGATTTACCCACTCGTCCAGGTTACACTCGGCGCGATCAGGTGAGATTTTGTTCGCGTATTCATTACAAGCGTCTGACCCCCCTTCCTTAGCCTGGTTCCCAACCCTCGCTCCTTCCCCTTACACTTGCAGCTGTTACGTTCTCTTTTGCGACTCATACGGCAAACGGGGACCTACATCCCCTTCTTCCCTCCCTTACTCCCTATTCTCAACTCCATCCTTTCCTCCTCCAAACCCAAGTCGGCAATGCTGGCGCCTCTCGACCTCGATCTGGTCATCACTGCACCGGCACCATACGTCCGCACTCGCATCTACACAGAGACACTCGCCGACGAGACCGTCTTCGTGCTCGCGGAGTGGTGTCACGCGCACCAATCGAGCGTCGCGTTCCCAGAGATCACATTCCCCATCGTGACTGCACTACGGAAGCTCGTCAAGGGCGCACAGGGCACGGGGCATAAGGGGGTCAGCAGCGTGAAGACGCTAGTGGAGAAGCTTGAGGCGGCAGCGAAGTGGACGGAGGCTGCAAGGGCGACCGTCGAGTTCGGCCCTGGACAGCGGGACAAGGTCCTCCGGTGGGAGAAGGAGCGCGACGTTAGTGGTAGTCCGCTCGATGTTTGGCTCAAGACCCTCCGGAAGACGAGGGAGAAACAGAAGAAGGCCGCTCAGGCGGCGGCAGCTGGCGCGGGCGCTGTACGTGCGGTCCAAATCTGTGGTTACGGGTCCTGACTTTTGCTTCGCAGGCTGCATCTGACGACGACTGAAAGTTGTGCGGTCGGGCTTCCTGTTCGCGAAGAGGCACTGTACAGTATATGCATGACGTACGTTATTCCACTGTGCTCTGACGCGTGCAACCGTCAATCAGGTACATGTAATATGAGGTGCGCGTGAGTGCGCGCGAAAATGACTCACAGCACCGGCACGCGTGCCGTTGGCTGGCGCTCGAAGTCTCGTCGTCGGCCAATCCACTTGCGGAGCGCCGCGTGCTGAAAAGAGCTGCACAAAGGCACCGAGTATCCTCGTCCTTGACCACCACGTTCTTGCGTTGTCCGTCGTCGCGAGCGCGAGTCTCGAGATGCACTTGTTCACGCGCATATCCCGCGCCCTCCGAGGCATGAACGCCGCACGTCTGAGTCGTCCTCCTACCACGCACTCGTCGTTCCGGCCCTCTGACAGCGAAGATGAGCGGCCGCTCATGCTCGAGGTTGACGAAGAGAAAGTTCGACCTGTGGCAAGACCGAAGACGACGCCCCTCCCGTTCAAACAGTTGCTGGTCATCGTCGTCGTGCGCATAACCGAGCCAATATGTTACTCCCTCATCTTCCCATTCGTGAACGACGTACGTGCTTGCTCCTGCTCGGTGTCCGCATCGCGTCTCAGTCTGTACAGATGATAGAACATGTTGGAATCACGAAGGATCCACAATACGTCGGGTACGCCTACTTTGCAGCTGCGCTTCTCGCAACAACGTTAACACTATTGCTCTAGTTACTACAGCGGTCTCGTAGAGGTATGCCACTTCGACCTCCTCCCACTGCAGACATCTGTCTCAGACCACCGTCCGCAGGGAACCTTCGCCTTCGCTCAATTCTTCACTGGTCTGTGGTGACTTGGTATTTCCGTCCTGGCACTTCACTGATGCGCACACCACAGTCCTTTCTTGGGGTCGCCTCAGTGATCGAATAGGGCGACGTCCGGTCCTTCTGACAGGATGCTTCGGTCTCATATTTGCAACCATCCTCTTTGGCTTTGCTCGGACATTTTGGGCGATGGTATTCGCTCGAGCACTTTCGGGTGCACTCAATGGTACGCCCAACCATTCTTAAGAAGTTCCCAGTAGATGGTGACCTTAACGCAGGCAATGTCGCGGTCTTAAAGAGGTGCTTACTACCCGTGCAGATATGTGCTACCCGTATACATACTGACTCTTCCTCTAGTTCGCTTGGTGAAATAACAGACAAAACAAACCGCGCCCGGGCGTTCTCGCTCCTGCCGTTGACATGGTCAATAGGTGACAAGATCGTTATCTCATTCAGGTTTAGTCGACTCAAACGTACTGCACACCCAGGGTCGGTCCTCGCGCCCATCATTGGCGGCTTCCTCGCCCGACCCGTTGACAACTTCCCGGGCCTATTCGGCGGCTTCCAGCTCTTCATGGACTTCCCATACCTCCTTCCATGTCTCGCAGGCGCCTCAATCTCCCTATGTGGAGTAGTGCTCGGCATCTTCTTCCTCAAGGAGACACTACATAGCAAGCGCAAAGTGTCGATGGAGGACAAGGAGACAGAGGCGGAACCTGCCTCCCCTGAGTCGCCGGAGACGCCCGTCGTGCCCATGTCTTTGGTAGAGCCGGAGATGAGCATCGCTCAGATCTTGAAACTGCCGCGCGTGCGGGCCGTACTGCTGAATCTCTCCTTCTTGTCGCTTACTACTGTATCGATCGAGGCTATCTTCGTGCTGTATCTCTACACGCCCGTTCCCGCCGGCGGCCTCGGGTTCAACGTATGTCCTTCATACATTTCCCCGCTCGCTTCCAACCAAAACTGACGAAGTTTACATGTATAGCAACGCCAAATTGGCTTGACGATGTCCTCGCAAGCCGTCACCTCCATCGCGGTCAACTTCCTGCTCTTCCCGCCGCTCACGAAACGCCTGGGCACGACAAATCTGTACCTCCTCTGCTCGGGCATCCACATCCTCGTCATCATCCTCTTCCCAATCATCCACCACTTTGCTGTTGTGGAGAACCAGGCGGCGGTGTTTATGGGTATTGCGGTCATGCTGTTCCTCCGCGTGTCGGGTGGATTGGTCTTCCCGTGCGTACCCCTTACCGCATACGATGCAGTTACTGAAGCAACCGTTACAGATGTAATATGGTGTTGGTGAACGTCGTTGCGCCGTCCAAGGGCACGCTCGGGACTGTGAATGGACTTGCACAAATGGTCTCGTCGGGAGCACGTGCATTGGGTCCTGCTCTAGCAACGCGAGTCATCCCTCTCAGCCAGCTCTTCATACTCACTAACTGGACACTCCATCATAACAGCACACTATTTGCACTCACGATGACGAAGAACCTATTGGGTGGCAACCTCATCTGGGCGTTCCAGTTGACGCTGTGCATCATTTGGATGTGGCAGGGACTCGACCTCCGTCGACACAACTTCGACGACGAGGATTGATAGGAACACTGTCAAGGACTCGTACCAGCAGCTGTACTTGAACTTACTCGCTAAGGACTGGTCCTATGTTCAGTCCTTCGTACATAGAGAGCGCACTGTATGTGCGCGTGGAATACATGTTGTAGAGTACAGGGTATCAGAGTCGGTATCTGGATGGCTATGTGGAGCGCGCGGATCTTCAAGCTTCAAGACGCTGCCTGAAGAGCATCCATTTCGACGCCCTTGAGTATGAGACTCGACAGCCCGCCGACTCGCCGGCCGGCTTGGTGGGACTTGATCAAGCTCGTGAGAGCTGCGGCGAAGATGAGCACCTCGCCATACCTGCGTATAGCAGTTAGACAGCAAGCAAGCAGGGAAATGCGCAGACGTACGGGACACTGAGACCCGTCTTGGCCTTGACAGTCTGGTATGCGTTCAATGCAGCGAGCCGCGCGACGTAGAGACTGATATCCTTCCTCCGGCTCGGAGGGAGCACCAGGATCCACAAGGATGCGAGCGAGCCATTCAGTAGGAATCTGTGGAGCTGTCAGTAAAGACGAAGAGCCAGAGAGGAGGACACACACCGTAAACGTGGTGCCGTCGTTCCAGGCAGTACCCTCTGCCAGAAGCATATCAAAGCCCACGCCGTGTTGATCGAGCCTGCTGCGAAGAGCGTGCTCCGTGCTGTGTACGAGAACCACTCTCGGAACGCTGCATACGGGCTTTATAGCAACGTCAGACCATCATGAATAAGATGAACGTGCGAGGCAGACGTACTGAGATGCGACGCCGGAGCGCCGCTTGTATAATATGGCGAGCGCTCCCGCGGCACCCATCCACTTCCACACCTTGCTGCATTCGTGGACCATGCTGGCGAGGTAGTTCTCGAGGCATGAGGGCGTGTCGGGGTGCAGCGCGGCGCAGACGTAGCGGCTGTGAAGCGGGTGTGCTTTCATCTCGCGGGCCTGCTCACGCGTGATACGTGGGTAATCTGTTGTAGTGAGTACGGCGAGAATATCGCTCTTCTTCTTGCCACGGGGGATGTAGCCAGAGGAGTGCTGGAACGGTGGTTGCGTCAGCATGAGAACATGAGAACGGAATTGTGCGTACGTTTACGACGATCTGTTCGTAGCTCTCCTGCACACTATTCTCTTGGGTCAGGAAGAGCATTATGAGAATTGCGTTGCCTGGAATGTGTGAGCAGGCGACAGCTGAACGCAAAGACACGCACCAATGCAGTTCAACGTCCAGACAGGCGGCAAAGCTCGTTCAAGCCGTGGCGGCTTCTCTACAGCTACGAGAGCGGAGGTTGCGGCGTATAAGGCGAGATGTATGCGCCATGTAGAGGGAATGAGCAGGATGGACGGCGACGCGAGCAACGCAGGCAGGCCAATCGAGTCTGGGTACTTCTCGCGCGCGACCGCGAATACACGACGGAGAGCGACGGGGAAGGCGGCCAGCGAGAGCGTGGTAGAGTCGTGCCAGGCCTTGAGCAGCCGTCGTTGGGACGGGCGTTTGGGACTGTGCTGGTGTCAGTGCACGCCGCATTGACTAGCTGGGTGTGTACTGTTTCCTGGAGAGCGAGGACAACGCGGCGACCGTCGAGCGGGCGCTGGCGACGATGGCGAAGGCGTAGAGCAGGGTGCGCACGTCGCGCTTGATCGTCGCGGTCATCGCAGCGAGCTAGGGCTGGAAGAGTGCATCCGCGTGTTTGGCTGCCGTCTGCCGCATGCGATTCATCCTCGCCACTGCCAGCTCCAGTCTGCGCCGTATCCTCGTCATGGCCAACAGCCCGCGCAGTCGTCGGGACTGGCACGCTCGGAGCGACCGGCTCAGCTCGCCGTCTCAGTATCCCACTTCATCCTATTCACGCAAACGCAGCGAGCCAGAACCAGACCCAGAGCCACAGGACTCGTTCTACTTCGCAGAGCCCAACCACCGCCGCAAGTACGAGCCCCCGCGCAAACGACGCAGGGCAGAAGAGAGACCAGAACCCGCGTATCCGCGACGCGACTACGACTACGGCGACCACTATCCGACCCAGTCCAACTACTACTACGACCCGCCAGAGAACTATCTGCCTGGCTATCCTCCTGGCTGGATGCCTCCACAGCAATACGACCATTACCATCCTGATCCTGCTGAACCTCCATTCATGATGCCCGTTCCGCCACCCGTCTTCGATCCTGTACAACCAGTCAGGCAACGCATGGACGAGGACCGCGCTCTGTATCTTTCTCTTGTTTCCTCTACTGCCGCACCACAACCAGAGGACATTGCTACCTCAGACGCTAGTGCGCCCGACGCCGCACTCCCTGAGCCTCATGTTCGAGCTTCGCCGTCCGAGGCCTACCTCGCATCCGCGGCCGTTCCTTCTACGCATCTCGAATCTCCCTCGGACCGCAAGCTGCTCATACTAGATCTCAACGGCACCCTGCTCTTCCGCGACAAGGCCCAGCGCGCACCTCCTGGTCCGCGCTCGCGTCTGCGTCCGAGACGAGCCTTCGCGCGGCCGTTCTTCGAATCCTTCAAGGAGTACATCTTCCACCCCCAGAGCGGCATCCACGTGATGATATGGAGCTCTGCCCAACCGCCCAACGTCGCGGACATGGTCTGGAAGGCGTTTGGTCCCAAGCACGAGCAGCTCGTCGCCACATGGGACAGGACCTTCTTTGACCTGAGCGCCGCCGACTACAGTGCGTTTCCTTTCCTCTCTCATTCTTGACATGCGCTAATCATCGCCTCCTCAGATCGGAAGTCTCTAACGCTCAAGGATTTGGAGAAGCCCTGGACCTTCCTCGCACATAAATTCGCCGCCGATCCCCTCTTTGCGCATTCCCCGAAAACAACGCTGCTGCTGGACGACTCTACGGCTAAGGCGCAGTGCCAGCCGTTCAACCATCTTTGTCTTACAGAGTACACTGAAGAGGCGTGGAAGCACGAGCGCGACACGTATAAGCCTCCTCCTCCTCCCCCGGCGCCGGGAATGGGGAAGAAGGCGCGGAAGAAGGAGAAGAAGCGGCTGAAGGCGCTGGAGCGTGCGCAGCTCGAGCAGGGACTCGCGGAAGAGGTGGATGGCACCTCGAGTGCGGTCATCGAGCCGTCCGACCCTCCAGCGTCTGAGCCTGCGCCCGAGCCTGAAAGCGCGGCGGAACCTGTTCTCGAAGCTGATGCTGAGAACGAGTCAGACGATATGCTGCTTGCTGTCATCGGCGTGCTCGATTACGTGCGGCACGAGTCCAACGTCGCGCATTGGATCAAAGAGGGCGGACTCTGGGCTGACTTCGAGCCCGAAGTCGAACTTGCTGTTGCGGATAGTCCAGAGTACGATCCATTCGAACAGTCTTCGTCTTTGCCGCCTTCTTCCGACGCGCCTGGAAACGACGCTGCAGTAGACCCCTCGCAACCTGAGCAGCCGGCCACGCAGGCTCGACAACCTATGTGGTTCGAGCATCGGCAGGCGTACAAACACTGGGTGGACGCTGGACTGGCTGCGCTGAAGCGTCTCGATATCGAACCCGTGCACGGCAAGCCGGGCGAGGCACTGGAGGCGTAGAGACACAATGCTGCTGGCGGCTGATAGAATTCGCTCTTGTTTTGCGCTGTACTTTTTCGTCACTGGGGCACATATGCAAAATCCGCGCGGTTGAACCAGTAAAACACATTCATTCTATCATCGTCAGAAAAGGCCGTATGACATACACTCGTTCTCTAGAAGGCCCGCCGCACCCAACCCTCGAGAGCCCGCGACAAGAATGAGAACTTCAAGTCGCACTTGCGCGCGAGATCCAGATCAATTATACGGAGCCTGTGTGTCAAGCCGGTGAAAGGGGAAGGCATAGTCGGTAATCCAGGAGGAGATGGTGGTGCGAACATGACATTGTCGAGCCCGATATCGAGTATTGTCTCGACTCCAAGGTGAGCGAGTTCCCGGTGCGCAGCGAGGAGGGCTGGTCTGCAAGGCATCAGCAAGATCTATGTTGTGAAGAGCGGACACGTACTCTGCATTCTCCGTTAACCAGAAACTCCGTTCTGGTATCCACTCAGTCGGTGCAGGAGCGAGGCGTTCGAGGAGCAGGACAACGAGACAATCGCGGGCTGTACCCAGCTCCGTCAACAGAGGGTGCGGGTGCTGATCAAGAATGTCGAGCGCGTTGGCGCTGTAACCATGATATTCAGCTGGAACATCGACGAGGTCATCGCCCGCGTCCGAGTCGTCCAGCTCGTGCGCCGACCACGCAGGAACAGTCTGCCCGTCTTGCAAGTCGAGGCGAAAGCAGCCGTAACACCGCGGCAGTACAACACCCTGCAAGCATTCCAGCTCCTCGTAGAACCATGCTTCGCGAGCAACAGATTGGCATCGTTCTTGACGCGCGATCTTGAGTACGAGGGGAGGAAGGCCGCCGTGCGTTCCGGTTGTGTCCACAGCAAAGACTATGCCTGACCGACCACTGCCAATATACTCGCCGAGCTCCAGATTCAAGGCCAAGCTTCCGGGTGCGGGCAGAGATGACGGCGGACGAGTGGGCGGACCTTCCGGACGAAAGGTACGAGGCTGGTAAACGTCTGGATCTGCCTTCCTCTTTGCCAAGAGTGGGTACAAGTCAACGAGCCCCTCGGGTAAGTTGATACGTTCGAGATGTGCGGCAATATGTGGCGTGGTGCTGTCAACCAAGCCGCGAACGATGAGTGTGGCGATGGCGTTTTGCGCCTGCATGACTGTTTAGAATGCTCGATTCGAAAAGAAATTCAGTAGAGACACCATATTGGGGTTATTTGATGACAAATTTTCGGCCATGGCGACGCGGGGAAGGTAGTTCTGAGCGAAAGGCAGTGGCGGTCGGACTTGGGTCGGACTCCAAAACACTTCTTCTCAAGAACAACAAAGAACAACATCCTCGGCAGTGTCGAGGCCATTTGTGTCTTCCCTCCACTTGATCTACAGCAATCTCATGGTCGCACTATATTTGCTGCTGCTTCCCCTCCTCTTTGCCCGTCAACGATTCATGCCCGGCGAGGAGGGCATCGACTAGGGTAACATCAGCGCCCCCTCCCCCGCTCGCCGGAATGTGGGTCGCGCTGCTGTAGCGCCTGCGTCCTAGTCAAATTGACTGGGAGACCAAAAGCGCACGTTCTATAGAGACAGGATGCTGCCGTTGCTCCCAAGGTGCTTCCTTTGGAGACCAGACTTCGCTCTCTGTTACCTACCTGCAATCATATCCGAGGCCGACATCAGTCAGTCCCAGAACATCAAGTAGAAGTGACATTCCTATTGAAGGATCGAGGAACTCTATATAACGGACATGCATTGCGGCGGGGCGGACGACAAATGAGTATGCGTGTGTGGATCTATGAGGTTGGCTTGCGATGGTTGCAGGAGTCGAGAAGCAAAATCTACAAAGCGTCCGGTGACAAATCGCCCATCACGCTGCCCTCTGCAGCGCTGTAATGGCTGAAGCTACTATACAAGGCCTGCTCGTCGCCGTAGTCGGAAGCGGCGTCGATATGTTCCTACCGAGCAGTCAGTTACAGCGTCCGAGAAGTGATACGGCGGTGGACATACGTCGAAGTAGTGACGAGCGACGCTGCGAGGCGCTTGGAGGGAATCAGTGCACAGATCACGCGCCACTACAGCGGTGTACGTACTGCGAGGTGTTTTCGGAAGTCGGCAAGTAATACCGCTCTGCATAATATGGAACGCAACCAACCCGGTCCTGTAACATGCTTAGCGCGCACCCGAAGAGGGACAAGCAACATACCATCCCGTCTGGTGGGAAGCACCGAGGCCCTGACCAGTATTACCGTGGAAGAACTGCACGAATCATGTCAGCACGTCTGCACAACACCGTGTCGACGGAGCGCACTTCGTAGAACTGAAGGTAGTCCCGGAAGTGAGGGTCAAGGTCCAGCCGCTTGCTCCCTCCGTTGACCGACCGGCGGCCCTCCACATCGCGACCGAAGATGTGAATGATGCGATGCTGGATCTCCTCTGCGACTTTGCCGAGGTCCATGAAGTCGCCACTGCCCGTAGGGCATTCGACCTCGAGATCCGAGCCATAGTACTGATGGAAGCGTTGCAGCGCCTCGATGAGAAGGAAGTTCGTGGCGAGCCAGATGGGTCCGCGCCAGTTCGAGTTACCGCCGAACATGCCGGAGTGCGAGTCGCCTGGCCAGTATCCGACCTCGTAGCCTGAGTATGACGTTCAGCGATCAACATAACCCCGCGACTTTGTTTCACGCACGTTGCCCGTGAACATCCATGTGGTACGGATGATCCTTGTGATACAACGAAAGCCTGTAGTCCGTGAGTAAACAACACCCGTACATCAATGTCAAGGACTTACGAGCGGATGCCATGCTCGCTGAGGAACTCGTCCTCGTCCAACATGCGCTGCAGGATACGAACGAGACGCTCTTTGCTTGCCAGAGCCAACAGGCGACGGTCGCCACGCCCGTGTGCTAGTAACGTCAGCTCACGTCTAAGAACGCAACGTGATACAACGGACCCTTCATGTTCGCCATGTTCCTGTCCGCCATCTCCGTGCGATTGTCGATGAACCACTCCATACGCTTCTTGAATCCCGGCAGACGGTTAATTACGCTCGGCTCGAGGGTGAGAGTCGCATAGAGCGGAATGAGGCCAACAAGCGAGCGCACGGCCATCTGGTACGACTGCCCAGGTCCGAAGTGGATCGCGTCGTAGTAAAAGCCGTCCTCCTCGTCCCACAAGCTCTTTTCGCCGTCGCCGGAGCGGAAGGTCATGGCGTCCGCGATGAAGATGAAGTGTTCAAAGAACTTGGACGCGATGTCCTCGTATACCGAGTTGTGCTGAACATACATCAGTCCTTGGTCGCGTAAACAAAGGTGCAGACATACCTTAGCCAACTCAAGTGCGATGTTGAGCCTGAGCCCGCAAGTCAGCTCCCAGACCCATCGTGCAGATTAAAGCACGCACATGTTCAGCGCATAGAACGCCATCCACGCCGTGCCGTCCGCCTGGCGCAGTACACCACCCGTGGGCAGCGGCTCGGACCTGTTGAACGCGCCAATGTTGTCCAAGCCCAGGAAACCGCCCTCGAAGATGTTGTTGCCCTCCGAGTCCTTGCGGTTGACCCACCAGGTGAAGTTGATGAGGAGCTTCTGGAACACACGCTCAAGGAACTTGAGGTCCTCCCTGCCGTAAAGCTTGCGCTCAATCTTGAACACTCGGAACGTCGCCCAAGCGTGTACAGGCGGGTTCACGTCGCTGAAGTCCCACTCGTACGCGGGCAAGCTGCCGTCGGGCTGCACATCTCGCGTTAACAAACGGCGCATTTGGACGAAGACCTGACACTAACCTTCATGTACCACTCGCGAGTGAGCAGGTCCAACTGCTTTTTGGCAAACGCCGGGTCGACCAGCGCCAGGGGGATCGTATGGAACGCCGTGTCCCACGCCGCGAAGAAAGGATACTCCCATTTATCCCTGCAAGTCGAAGCGTCGGTGAACAACAACACTCGTATCCCAAACGGTCATGGACTCACGGCATCGACAGTACGTCCTCAATATGCAAGTGCGTCCACTGACGATTGCGCACCCACTTCCTCTCCGGCGGCGGGGGAGGCTGGGCTGGATCTCCATTGATCCACTCGTTCTGCACGAAGCGGTAGTACTGTTTTGTCCAGAGCATGCCCGCGAGCGCCTGGCGCGCGATCTGCTTCAGGTCCGCGCTGAGCGAGCCAGGAAGGAGACCACCATAAAACTCGTCCGCCTCGGTGCGGCGCTCCTCGACGACGGCGTCGAACGCCTCCTCATCGTTCAGCGCGCGGTCGCGCTGCGGAGAGTGCGGCGTCAACTTCAGACGGACCACAGCGCACCCGCCGTTGCCCGGGACGTTCGCGAAGGTGTAGTGCGCGGCGGACTTGGTGCCCGTCTTGTTGGGATTGACGAACACGCGCTCCTCCTCGATCTCCTCATCGCTGCTGGACGCAGAGGCGCCGTTCGCGTCTCCATTTGCGTGGCCGTTCGCTTGGCCGGGTGTAGGGGTCTTGCAACGCGTAGGCGGGCGGTGGGACGGAATGATGTGGTCGTGGAAGGCGTCCTTGACATACGGCGACTTGTTCGGGACACCGTACAGGCGTTCGAAATTTGTGTCGTTCTCCGTAAAGAGCAGCTCAGGTATGACGCTGTCCCCTTCGACTTCTACGTCTTCGTCGCCCTCCAGGGGCCCGACAGGCTGCGGGGACGGGAGACAGTACAGGCTCGTCGCGCCGAGGACAGGGTGCTCTGCGCGGATAACACCAGGCTGGTCCTCCTTCGGGTCGAGAGTCTGCTTCATGACAGGGCGCGGCGGTTCTGGGAGCGGCCATGACCAGGTGTTTGGGAAGAAGAACTGAGGAATGATGTGCAGCGTCGCGGGATCAGGTCCACGATTATATGCGGTGATTCGGATCGCGATGCCGTCAGACCGGTTTGCGTCCTTTGCGTACTAGGGAATTGTCAGAAAATATACCAGCGAGGCGAGTGAGTAGCGCATACCTCAACGAACACATCCCAGTACTTGTTATCGTCGAAGGCGTCGGTGTCGAGGATCTCATACTCGGTGACATCGCGGTCCCTGCGACGAGACTCTGCGACGAGCTCCTCGTAGGGATAACGACGCTGGGGATACTTGTAGAGCATCTTCATGTAGCTATGGGTCGGTGTCGAGTCGAGATAGTAGTAGAGTTCCTTGCAGTCCTCGCCGTGGTTGCCTTCATGGCCCGTGACGCTGCCCTCACTGTCAGCATCGCTGATAGGCGCGTAGCATCAACTTAGGGATGCGTACCCGAACAAGCGCTCCTTCAGGATGCGATCCTCGCCGTTCCATAGTGCGAGGGAGAAGCAGACGCGCTGGCGGTTGTCCGAGATACCCGCGATGCCGTCCTCGCCCCAGCGGTAAGCGCGGGAACGTGCATGCTCGTGCGGGAAGTGGGTCCACGCGTCGCCGTTGTGCGAGTAGTCTTCGCGAACCGTGGCCCACTGGCGCTCTGCGAGATACGGGCCCCACCGCTGCAAAGGGAAAAAAGAAGTTTAGATTAGGGGTTCGACACGCGTATGCCTGGCTGGTGGGCTGACCTTCCAGTACTTCTCCTTGCGCTCGTCCTGCTCGAGACGGTACATCTCGACGCCGTCGTAGTCGGTGCCGAGCTTGTTGTTGAGCTTGGCCATGTAGGTCTTGTAGCCCGGCTGGCCCGCGTCGGCAGCCTCGTCGACATCGGGGTCCTCTGGCGGGTCGGCGCGGTCGGCGGCCTTGCCCTTGTCCTTTTCCTTTTCCTTGGACGAGTCGGACTTGTCGGCGTCGTCGTCGCTGTGCTGGAACGCGTCGCCGGACTGGGGCTGACGCGCGAACTTGCGCGGGAAGACGGTCGAGGGCGAGTCGTGCTTGGGGATGTTGATCTTGAGCCCCGGCTCTGGCGAGCTCGTCGTCGAGTCGGCGCCCGTTGCGGCCGCGGCGAACAGCTTCTCCTGGAGCTTCTTTGCGGCGGACGACATGGCGGTCTAAGGAAGAGGAGCGACGCCGGAATTTGCCTCTATACAGTACGGCTCGGTTTGACACCGACGTCATTGGCTCTCGCTATGGTCATCATCAACAAGCCTGGCTCGGACGACCCGCAGTTTGACCAGCAGCTCCTCGTCGAAGAGATCATGGGCAAGTGGTATCTAAGATTGATAGAATACATGGGGAAATATCCTGAGAGATAATCGCAGGCACGTTGTGCGCTCGTCGTTGCCGATGTGGAAGGCGCGTCGCATAGGAGCACGCTCGACGCGTTTCCTGACTGCATACAGGGCAAGAAAGACGTGACGCTCACGTACACGCCCATCAAACCCACCACAGACCCGCTCTCATTCAAGGACCTAGTCGAGTACAGGGGCGAAGGCAAGCCAGCGACGTCGACGCCCAGCTCGGTCAAGGGCGTCGACCACCAGCAAGGCGCAGCGAGGTTCGAATGGCGGGGCAGCGGCTGGCTCAAGATTGCGACGTCTAAGTGGGAGCTCATTGGCTACGGCGGCCAATGGGCAGTGTCCTTCTTCGCGAAGACCCTCTTCACACCGGCAGGAATCGACATCCTCGTCCGCACTCCCGGCGAGCTCGCAGACGATGTGCTGGACGGCATCGCACGGGACATAGTCGCAGTGGGCGGCGACGTTGGCGCGCTCGCGCACGGCCTTTTTGCTGTCCCCATCTCTGTATAGGCGGCGTATGCATCGAAAGCATGTACAATGCGGGACTTGGTCGTCTACAACTTGCACTAGAGACTGAAGTGACTGTAGGAATCTTTACTGAGAGCGGCTGTGTGATGCGAGAGAACGGCGAAACGTCATAGGCGCCGACAAAATATTTGCACATCTTCCCGTTGTCGATCTTGCTCTTGTCCCAACTCGAAGCCCATGCGACACCCTCAACCATGACATCGTCCCCAGTCGCCTCCACGTCCCAGCTCTCACACGACGCGCATACGCCCAAGAAGGAGCCATGGGTCAGCCCACAGCTCAGGTCGTATTTCGTCGCTGGCGGTGTGGCCGGCGCAGCCTCGCGCACCGTCGTCTCCCCGCTCGAACGATTGAAGATCATACAGTACGCGAGAGCGCTGCTGAGCGTGGCCGACGGCGCTGACGAGATGCGCAACAGACAAGTGCAGCCCCCGCACGCGGACAAGCAGTATAAAGGCGTCTGGCGCTCGCTGGTGCGCATGTGGCGCGAAGAGGGCTTCAAGGGCTTCATGCGCGGCAACGGCATCAACTGCGTCCGCATCATCCCCTACAGCGCCGTCCAGTTCACCACGTGCGTCCAATCCGTCTACGCGCGCACCGTCACCAAGCTCACACAACTTTTCCAGATACGAGCAACTGAAGAAAGTTAGTCCGTCACCGTCGTTCTCGCCAGCTCATCCTCACACCCGCGCGCGCAGTTCTTCACGTACTACAGGGGCGGAGAGCTCGACACGCCCACACGGCTGCTGAGCGGCGCGCTCGCTGGCATAACCTCCGTCTGTACGTCGCCAAGCGCCCAAATTGGGCGTATCCCTCCTATGATCTCATCGTTCGTTCCGGCAGCTACAACATATCCGCTCGACCTCGTCCGCGCCCGTCTGTCCATAGCGTCAGCCACTATGGACTTCAAGAAACCGATGACCATACAACCCACGCCCGCCACGGCACCGAAACTGGCGCTCTATCATACGTCTGCCGCTGCGTCCACTACATCGACATCCGCCCCTCTCGGCCCGCCGAAGATCCCCGGCATGTGGGAGATGACCGTCAAGGGTGAGCCGACCTATCGCACGCGTCGTTCGATGATACTAACGCAACGCAGTCATGCGCGAAGAGGGCGGCGTCCGCGCCCTGTATGTCACTCCTGTCGCATGCGCCCAATCGCTGAGTCGCCCAACACGCAGGTACCGCGGCCTCGTTCCCACAGCAATGGGTGTCGCCCCATATGTCGGGATCAACTTTGCTGCATATGAGTGAGTACTTACCGTAGCTTCGTCGTTGCAAGCCTAATTGCTAAATGGCATGCAGGGCGTTGCGCGGGTGGCTCACGCCGCCTGGGAAGACCTCCGTGCCGAGGAAGCTGCTTTGCGGCGCGCTCGCAGGTGCGTCGCGTCGCTGTGCCTCGTGTCTTGCATGCGCTGACGCGAAGCGTGAAGGATCGATATCACAGACGTTGACGTACCCGTTCGACGTGCTGCGGCGAAAGATGCAAGTGCGCGGGTTGAACGCGCTTGGGTACGAGTACAATGGCGCGCTCGACGCCCTGCGCGTCATCTTCCGCAAAGAGGGTCTACGCGGGCTCTACCGCGGTCTCTGGCCGAACTTGCGTGCGTATTCTTATGCCTCCTGCCTCCTGTTCCCTCGCGTTGACGGGGATGTGTGATTACAGTGAAGGTAGCCCCGAGCATCGCCACCTCGTGAGTTTCCTCTCTTTTCCTGCCCGTTCTCAGCGTGTCCGTCGTTCGCGATCGGATCTGACGAGGCTTCGCGTTCGTGGTGAACTTGTGATCGTGTTCGCTGACTTGCCTCGCCTTGTGCGTGATTGCCGCTTTCCGCACAGGTTCTACGTGTACGAGACGACCAAGGCGTGGCTGCTGGAATAGGCGCGAGTATTAGACGCCCGAGAGAGGGACATGAGATTGGACAGTTCACATCATCGCACTAGTCACACCTACATACTGCATCGTTACCACATAGTCATTTGTTCCTCTAGTCCAGGGTTTTTTTTCGATATGTATAGACTCCGAGCGACGCGCCTCAGGGAGTGGGAGAGGAAAGATCAACTTCAAGGGGCCAGTCCAGGAAGTCTCCGACCGGGCTGGGACTCAGACTTTCTTACCTACCGCCCCGGTTAACGCTACATGCGCTTGGCCGCCGCGCGTGACGCTGCTTAGACTACGAGAGCCAGAGCCAGCATGTCCACGTCCTTGTCGCCGTCATCGTCGGCCTCGTCGCTCGCAGACTTGGGGCGCCCTGCGCACATGACCCATCACTCCACGCCCTCCACCGCCAGCAGCGCGAGCGAGGTCAGCTCGGGCATGCTCTCGCTCTCCGAACAGGGCACGGGCCGCTCGCTGAGCCCAGCATCGGGCTCGCTCTCCACCAACTCTCACTCGTCTAGCGGCCACGCTGGCTCGGTGCAGCAACAGCAGTACCACTCTGACGCTGCCCCAGTCAGTGCGCAGGGCCGCATAAAGCGAGCCCTCGCGGCGCGCAAGAGGAAGAAGGGCGACAGCATCGGCTCGACGGCGATGCTCGAAGCGGCCACCAGCGCGGACGAGCTCTCGTCCGCGTCGGGTTCTGGGCTCAGCGTTGCCCAGCGCGCCGCACGATGGGGTGGCCAGATGCGCGCCAACACGGGCCCGCCGCTCAACAAGCTCCAGATGGTCTTCGGCCGCGGGAAAAAGAACTCGGCGCAGTCGCCCCTCTCGCCGACGCCGCCTGCCCCTCCGCCGAAGCCTGAACGACTACGCGCGATGACGGTGCCCCTTAATACGAACGTCCGCGCGGCGCACACGTCGTTCGTCCCCAGCCCGAGCATCTCCGCAGCGTTGCAATACATGTCCGACTCTGATGACGCGCGAGCGCACGAGCCGCCTGCGCCTGCGCCTCCTTCACTTGCAGAGGAGGAACGCGACGAGATCACGCCTACGAACTCTGTCCTCCGCCGTCAAGGCGCGGCGACGTCGAGCTCGGACAACCGGCGCGTGTCTGTGGCCGCAACAATACGCCCAGTCAGCGGCGCGCCGAGCATCGCAACCATTACGCCCGCTAATGCCGCGCGATTTGAAACGGACGACGACGACAGCGACGACGAGGCAACGCAGCTGACCATGCCCGAAGCCGTGCCTCGCCCTGTCTCTGCAGCTCAAGAGGTGGCTGCGAGTGCTAGCGCGGACGAACCTGCGGGAGCGGTGCGTGACGGTGATTCGCAAGATGATACCCGCGACACGGTTGCTGTGGCAGAGCAGCAGTTGTATTCCTCGCCCGTCCCTGAAAGCCCGGATCCATCATCGCACGTCCCGGGCGTACCTGCCCCCGCTGGTTTTGGTGCCACCACCAACAATCTGTCAAAGCAGCAGAAGCGGCGCTCAATGTCTCTTGACCTCTCAGCGGCCAAATCGCACTGGGTGCCCGTGCAGCCCGCGCCCCACTCGTCCTCTCTCGACGTTGTAACAGCACACCTTGCGCGCACGCGCCAAGCTTCGCCGCCCGCTACTCCACCCTCGCTCATCAGATCCACAAGCTCGCTGGCATCCCAGTCGCCCTCGTGTGAGCACCTTCGCTAACTCGTGGCATCTCGTTCTCATTCCACCGCAGCTTCTATCTCGCGCACAACAGCCGCGTCGCCCGCGCCCTCTGCCACCTCGACAGGGCAGATCTCGTTGCGCGAGAAACTAACGCAGTTAGGACTCGCACAAGACCAACCCCCACAACATCCGGCGCGGCGCGGACAGATGTTGTCGCAACCCTCGCCACCACCGCCATCTCGGACAGCTGCTCCCTCGTCGTACAATGGCGGATTGCAACCACCGCCCACCCGGCGCACCGCAGTGTCCATGACGCAGAGCCTGCAACAGAGCTTCGGGCCAGCGGCAGCAGCAGCGTCGGGTATGGCTCTTGGGTTTGGAAAGAAAGCATACGACAAGGTTGAGCGGCTATGGGGCGGCAACAACACCGCCCAAGCACCTGTCGGTTCGGCACCGTTCTCCAATCGCGCGGCGTCAGCGGGCTCTGCCAATTCAGCGCGTAATGGAGGACTACGTCGGACGCCAAATGCGCCCAGTGGCGCTTGGAGCATTGCGTCTATGTCTATGTCGAGCGATGAAGGCAGCACGCACAGTGGTAGCCCTCACATGGTCGGCGCAGACTTGGGACCGTGCTTGCGATCACCGCGCCCTCAGAACTCGTACAGTGCGCCGGTGACCGGCCTTGTATTCGGCCGCGCTCTCGTGGATTGTGTGCGCGACACGCGCGTATCTCGTGTAGTCTACGTGACGGCATCCAGTCCCAAGCTGCCGCACATGGGCGCGCCCGCGCGCGACATCGAGGAACGCGCACTGCCGGCATTGATAGTGCGGTGCGTACAACACTTGCGTAGGTGGGGCGTTGAGGAGGAGGGTCTCTTCCGGTGCGTTGTCATTCCTATTTCTTGAATGTATGAACAGGACAGTTCCTGATCGACGATTGACAGAATATCTGGACGAGCATCCCACATCGCCAAACTGCGTAGCGAGTTTGACACCGGCGCGGATTACGATCTCAAGCAGGCGAATCCTGGACAGCTGGACCCGCATGCTGTAGCCTCGGTGTTCAAGGCGTATTTGCGAGAACGTGCGTGGTGTTGCGACGTTGCCTGAACGTGACACTTACTTTCTCCAGTGCCGGAGCCGTTGCTCACGCGATCTCTTACACCGCTCTTCGACGAAGTCGTGGCTTCCACACCCAACACGCATAACCAACAGATGCATGAGTTCTATGGATTACCGGCTGGCCCGCGTACCGTACCGCAGATGCGAAAACCACCGTCATTGTCCAACCTGGGTCCGAATGCATCGCCGCTGCTA
>KV426440.1:29328-40145 GCA_001632375.1 Exidia glandulosa HHB12029
GGCGCGCTCGACGCCCTGCGCGTCATCTTCCGCAAAGAGGGTCTACGCGGGCTCTACCGCGGTCTCTGGCCGAACTTGCGTGCGTATTCTTATGCCTCCTGCCTCCTGTTCCCTCGCGTTGACGGGGATGTGTGATTACAGTGAAGGTAGCCCCGAGCATCGCCACCTCGTGAGTTTCCTCTCTTTTCCTGCCCGTTCTCAGCGTGTCCGTCGTTCGCGATCGGATCTGACGAGGCTTCGCGTTCGTGGTGAACTTGTGATCGTGTTCGCTGACTTGCCTCGCCTTGTGCGTGATTGCCGCTTTCCGCACAGGTTCTACGTGTACGAGACGACCAAGGCGTGGCTGCTGGAATAGGCGCGAGTATTAGACGCCCGAGAGAGGGACATGAGATTGGACAGTTCACATCATCGCACTAGTCACACCTACATACTGCATCGTTACCACATAGTCATTTGTTCCTCTAGTTCAGGTTTTTTTTTCGATATGTATAGACTCCGAGCGACGCGCCTCAGGGAGTGGGAGAGGAAAGATCAACTTCAAGGGGCCAGTCCAGGAAGTCTCCGACCCGGGCTGGGACTCAGACTTTCATTTGGGCCATCGCCCAAACGCTTTCCTCCTTACCTACCGCCCCGGTTAACGCTACATGCGCTTGGCCGCCGCGCGTGACGCTGCTTAGACTACGAGAGCCAGAGCCAGCATGTCTACGTCCTTGTCGCCGTCATCGTCGGCCTCGTCGCTCGCAGACTTGGGGCGCCCTGCGCACATGACCCATCACTCCACGCCCTCCACCGCCAGTAGCGCGAGCGAGGTCAGCTCGGGCATGCTCTCGCTCTCCGAACAGGGCACGGGCCGCTCGCTGAGCCCAGCATCGGGCTCGCTCTCCACCAACTCTCACTCGTCTAACGGCCACGCTGGCTCGGTGCAGCAACAGCAGTACCACTCTGACGCTGCCCCAGTCAGTGCGCAGGGCCGCATAAAGCGAGCTCTCGCGGCGCGCAAGAGGAAGAAGGGCGACAGCGTCGGCTCGACGGCGATGCTCGAAGCGGCCACCAGCGCGGACGAGCTCTCGTCTGCGTCGGGTTCCGGGCTCAGCGTTGCCCAGCGCGCCGCACGATGGGGCGGCCAGATGCGCGCCAACACGGGCCCGCCGCTCAACAAGCTCCAGATGGTCTTCGGCCGCGGGAAAAAGAACTCGGCGCAGTCGCCCCTCTCGCCGACGCCGCCTGCCCCTCCGCCAAAGCCTGAACGACTACGCGCGATGACGGTGCCCCTTAATACGAACGTCCGCACGTCGTTCGTCCCCAGCCCGAGCATCTCCGCAGCGTTGCAATACATGTCCGACTCTGATGACGCGCGAGCGCACGAGCCGCCTGCGCCTGCGCCTCCTTCACTTGCAGAGGAGGAACGCGACGAGATCACGCCTACGAACTCTGTCCTCCGCCGTCAAGGCGCGGCGACGTCGAGCTCGGACAACCGGCGCGTGTCTGTGGCCGCAACAATACGCCCAGTCAGCGGCGCGCCGAGCATCGCAACCATTACGCCCGCTAATGCCGCGCGATTTGAAACGGACGACGACGACAGCGACGACGAGGCAACGCAGCTGACCATGCCCGAAGCCGTGCCTCGCCCTGTCTCTGCAGCTCAAGAGGTGGCTGCGAGTGCTAGCGCGGACGAACCTGCGGGAGCGGTGCGTGACGGTGATTCGCAAGATGATACCCGCGACACGGTTGCTGTGGCAGAGCAGCAGTTGTATTCCTCGCCCGTCCCTGAAAGCCCGGATCCATCATCGCACGTCCCGGGCGTACCTGCCCCCGCTGGTTTTGGTGCCACCACCAACAATCTGTCAAAGCAGCAGAAGCGGCGCTCAATGTCTCTTGACCTCTCAGCGGCCAAATCGCACTGGGTGCCCGTGCAGCCCGCGCCCCACTCGTCCTCTCTCGACGTTGTAACAGCACACCTTGCGCGCACGCGCCAAGCTTCGCCGCCCGCTACTCCACCCTCGCTCATCAGATCCACAAGCTCGCTGGCATCCCAGTCGCCCTCGTGTGAGCACCTTCGCTAACTCGTGGCATCTCGTTCTCATTCCACCGCAGCTTCTATCTCGCGCACAACAGCCGCGTCGCCCGCGCCCTCTGCCACCTCGACAGGGCAGATCTCGTTGCGCGAGAAACTAACGCAGTTAGGACTCGCACAAGACCAACCCCCACAACATCCGGCGCGGCGCGGACAGATGTTGTCGCAACCCTCGCCACCACCGCCATCTCGGACAGCTGCTCCCTCGTCGTACAATGGCGGATTGCAACCACCGCCCACCCGGCGCACCGCAGTGTCCATGACGCAGAGCCTGCAACAGAGCTTCGGGCCAGCGGCAGCAGCAGCGTCGGGTATGGCTCTTGGGTTTGGAAAGAAAGCATACGACAAGGTTGAGCGGCTATGGGGCGGCAACAACACCGCCCAAGCACCTGTCGGTTCGGCACCGTTCTCCAATCGCGCGGCGTCAGCGGGCTCTGCCAATTCAGCGCGTAATGGAGGACTACGTCGGACGCCAAATGCGCCCAGTGGCGCTTGGAGCATTGCGTCTATGTCTATGTCGAGCGATGAAGGCAGCACGCACAGTGGTAGCCCTCACATGGTCGGCGCAGACTTGGGACCGTGCTTGCGATCACCGCGCCCTCAGAACTCGTACAGTGCGCCGGTGACCGGCCTTGTATTCGGCCGCGCTCTCGTGGATTGTGTGCGCGACACGCGCGTATCTCGTGTGGTCTACGTGACGGCATCCAGTCCCAAGCTGCCGCACATGGGCGCGCCCGCGCGCGAGATTGAGGAACGCGCACTGCCGGCATTGATAGTGCGGTGCGTACAACACTTGCGTAGGTGGGGCGTTGAGGAGGAGGGTCTCTTCCGGTGCGTTGTCATTCCTATTTCTTGAATGTATGAACAGGACAGTTCCTGATCGACGATTGACAGAATATCTGGACGAGCATCCCACATCGCCAAACTGCGTAGCGAGTTTGACACCGGCGCGGATTACGATCTCAAGCAGGCGAATCCTGGACAGCTGGACCCGCATGCTGTAGCCTCGGTGTTCAAGGCGTATTTGCGAGAACGTGCGTGGTGTTGCGACGTTGCCTGAACGTGACACTTACTTTCTCCAGTGCCGGAGCCGTTGCTCACGCGATCTCTTACACCGCTCTTCGACGAAGTCGTGGCTTCCACACCCAACACGCATAACCAACAGATGCATGAGTTCTATGGATTACCGGCTGGCCCGCGTACCGTACCGCAGATGCGAAAACCACCGTCATTGTCCAACCTGGGTCCGAATGCATCGCCGCTGCTATTGCACAAGGTCTCGACACTCGTCGCGCGGCTTCCACTGGAGAATCGAGACACGCTCTTCACTGTAATCGAACTGCTCAAGACGACGGCGAATAACTCGAAGGCGACAAAGATGCCGTTAGCAAACTTGCTACTTCTGTTCTGCCCGTCGCTTCAGGTGTCTCCGACGCTGCTCCGCGTCTTGTGTGAAGCGGACAATATTTGGGACGGTCCATTACCGGCGCCAGTGACAACGCCTTCCTCGACAGCGTCTGAACACGAGACTGTGCCCGAGGAGTCGGATGCAGAGCGCCTTTCAGAGGAGAGCTTACGGCCTCCCACCTTGCGACATGAGCGTGTCGTCTCTGGCGTCGGCCTTGGCGCACTGAGCGGCGGGCCACGATCCAGGCAAGGGGTACCCATGCGAATGCCAGTCCCTGGAATGTCGCCGAGTCAACTCGCAGACGTTTTCACTGCACAGTCCTCGCCGACGCCGTCGCCATCGGCCATGGCTAGTACGCCCAGCATCAATCTTCCGGATGACGAAAAACCGCTGCCCAAATCCCCTCATACGCCTCATACGCCTGAGTCGAGGACTTCCGAAGGCGTAGTTTCGCTCCCCTCGCGGCGTCTCTCCATCTTCGGCATTAACAAGAGTCCCAACTCGTCCTCGAGCCAGGTGTCTACACCTAACTCTGTGCGATCGTACGACGAGAGCAACCCACCTGCGTCACCGTCGTCGATGAGAGGAATCAAGCGCAACGGCATGCGGCCATCGCTACAGCTCATGTTTAGCAATAAGCGCTCGCGTGAGGACCTGCTCTCGCCCAGAAGCGGTTCTCCCCACTCGAATCGCTCAGGAAGCCCGATGCCTTCTGGGACTCCGCAATCGACTACGCTCGCATTGCCTCCAGTCTTGACGGTTCCTATCGCATCTCCGGGATTCTCCACCAGCTTGGAATCCTTCATGTCAGAAGACGCGCGCACGCCTTCACCCACGCCATTCACCAATGCGCATCAGCCCACCGACTTCATTGGGTCCAGATCCACGCTCAGCTTGGCGAACTCGAATGCAAATTCGAGTTCCAGCTCGTCGCGCTCGACGTCCAGTCTTGTTATTCCTGTTTCCGAGGAAGCGCGCAACTTGTCCGTGCACAACCTCGATTCTGGCCGCCGCTCGCCGTCGCCGAATATCACGTCTGCAATATCGACCACGATAACTCCTACGACCGCGAGCTCGGACGAAACGCCTGTCCAGACTCCCATTGCGGACATGTTCCGCTCGCCATCGCGGGCTGGTACTTTTGCCGACGAACAAGACCAAGTCGTCGTTCTTCTTCCTCCGCTTTCGTTCTCTCAGTCTCCTATGTTCTCGCCTTCACCAGGCGCCATGAACCCGCCTCCGCAACGCACAACAGCGCCCTTTTCACCACCTCCGCGCCTTGATCTGAAGGTAGCACCTCAGCAGGACGATGACGACGATGACGACGATTGGGCGCGGGTCGTCCTTAGCGCGGCGGGGAGCAGCCCCGTCAAGCCCTTACGCGTCCGGGCTGCTGTCCAGCAGTTCGAAAGGCGGCCGCTGTAAGACGTGCGGCTTGATGCTACGTCCTCATTCCCTTCCGTGATTTTTTACACTTTTTATTCTCGCGCATCACAGTCCAACATCGCACATGGGTTCCTTTACATTTTACATTTTCAATCGCACGTTGACTCTTGGGTCCGCCTCATCTACATTTCTATTGATACATTTCGCTCTCGAGGAGTTCCTGTTCACTCTGGGATAATGTACACAAGCTAGCACGGAATACAGTCTGACATCCTGCATTGGTATTTGGAGTGTGGTGACATGAAAACCCAAGGCGGAGAGTTTGATACTCCGATCTCTCACTTGCTCCTGGCCATTCTACTGTGGGTACAACATCGCCTAGACCTATTGCCACCGGGTTGCGTCCTTGAGTCTGGTGTCCGTCTGACTTGTCCGTGTAGGCAAGCTGGTCTCACTGTATCCTCTTCGAGTGGCCGATCAGTCCCTGCTGTTGTTCGGACTGGACTTTGCTTGACGAAGTGCATCCAACAGACATCGCCTCGGAGTTCGCGCGTTCACGAACAGGGTGTACGCGGATAACAATGCAGCTGGCGCACTCGGCGATACAATCCAGTCCCAGTTAGGACTGGGAATATGTCAAATCTGCTCTCCTATGAGGTCTCCGACGCATCTCTTGCACTATGGACTTGTGTACAGGATGTCTTCAACAGCCACGCAACGACTGCCAGTCACATCGAATCCAGATTGGAGCGGCAAACTGTTTCTTCGCTCATGGCGCTGGTGTCGGCGTCGCAAGGACGCGACGCATCCTCGCTGCCGGGCTCGGCCCAACGCCTGCCGCCGCGACGAGCGACGAGATGGCAGCATCGACACTGGCGGAGATTACTACGCTGCTCGACGCCGCCGCACTCGCACTCGCTGACACGCTCGCCTGCACGTCTGCTGGCGCGTCCTCGCCGCTGCCGAACGCATTCTCAGCGTTCACCTCACCGACTGCGTGATCCACGGCGGATGTTACTGCGTCGTCGATCTTGCCCTGTAGGCCAGCTGCCGCCTTGGACTGCAACGCTGCGAGCGCTGATGAGGACGCGCTCGCTGAGATGCTCGAAGACACTTCCTGTGACGCGGTCAGAATCACTAAGCCTCGAGTTATGCTCGTGACGTACTGGGCTGAGGTTCACGCCGCTGCCGAAGGAGGATTCCTCGTTGGCCAACTCTGCTGCGTGATCGCCCTCCGCCTTTGCCTGCGCCTCGAGCTGTGCATCGCTGCCTACAGCAGCGCTAGCGATGACAGACGCCACGACACTTGACGACGCGGCCGCGCGCGCTGACGACACGACGTCCGGGTCGGGAGTGCCTCCTCCGAAAGCATTCTCGCCAATAATCTGATTCTCAGCGGCGTCCTCCGCGTCGGCGATCTTGTCAGGTATAAGCGCAGCCACGGCTGCTTCGAGCCCGCCGTTGTTGCCAGAGGTTGCCGCTACTGTAACAGGTGCGGAGGCGCCAGTGCCAACCCTGCTCAGCATAATTCAGTCACTGGATAGCATTCGTCGGATTGGGACGTACGCTGCGGATTTGGAGCCCTTATGCTTGCGCACGGGGTGCGCTGATGCAAGTCCAAGGAGGACGAATGTGAAGAGAACGGCGAAGCGCATTATGATGATAATGGAGAGCGATGAGAAGAACTGAATATAAGCGACACTAGGTCGGTGCGATGCCTGATCGCACTGTGAAGGAAGTATGAACACGAATGAGACGAAGTACAGCCAGGGACTTGCGTGCAGTTTTTATACATGTAGGCCTCGATCGAACAGGGCCGATCTCATGCGCACGCCATAGTTGTCATAGCGCTATCCTGTAGTAACCAATACTCCGTAGGTTAACCCAGTGAGGGGGACAACTGCCAGTCGCATAGCATCGAGCATTTATCACGACTTACACTGCAACATGCTAGGCTCATCGAGCAGTCTACTCTTCGTTCGATCGTCGACTCGGAAACCTGTTCCCAGAGGAACTTAGAGCAAGAGGTGTCATGGAGGAAAATAGTCCGCAACGAAGGAAGTTGAAGGGAGATGATTCTGTCGCTAAGAATGATCAAATACGGCATGTACAAATTTGCCCGAGGCTGTTCGAGTTCATCTGCCAGCGCTGAGCGGAGTTTTCGTCACCTTCTTGCCCAACGCGTTTCGTTCTCGTTCTCCCCTGAGCACCTCTGCTCCAAACAAGACATGAAGCCATTATCTGTGGCCACTCTCTTGACCGTTGAGGATGTGTCTGACTTCCCTGTGAACACAGGCTCAAAAGCGTAGCCGTCGCCACCGTAACCGTACGGTCGACGAGCTGGTCGTCAGACGAACCAGGCAGCTCATTCTCGCCCATCTCCGGTATCTAACTCTAGCTGAAGACCTCGTCGACTTGCGCCCTCTTGTAGAAGTTTCAGACGGCTGCCATCCCCGCCACATTCGCCTGGAAGCTTCAAGGTTCGCGTCCTCGCCCACCTTCATCTCCGTTACACTGGAGAACTCGACGCTGGACTTTCGGCTCGGAAGTACCTTGGTAGTAGCCGCGCATCGCTCTGCTTTCGACACCCAGGTAAATGCCAGGTTCCGTAGCTTTCTCCAAGCTCCCACGTTTGTGCTCAAATTGTCCTTTCAAGACCGATGCCACAATCTTGTACGTGGAGCTTATTTCTAGGAGGAGCTACAATATTTGATGACGTTGTATTGCCACGGGTACTGTGACTTGTGACATGGGCAGACTGTCGAATGCCGTGCATGAACTCGCTCGCAGACAACTAACCTCCTTTGCGACGATATCTGTTGACGGCATCCTGCAGCGCTCACTTCCGTAGGCGTCGTTCTTGACCTCGTGCATCTTTACCTGCTCGCGCCGCTCAGGAATCTGCATCTGCGAGAAAGCTTGGCACTGTGAGCCCGTCACCGGATGGAAAGCTTCCGGCAATTCCACTGGTTTACGGTGTATTGCCTTCCGCAATCCGTATTACTTTCCTCCCTTAGGGTGGAATTTTTTCGGAAAAGTGCCCGGAAATTCCGGAATGTAAAACTTCGAAGCCATGTCGTTTACTCCGGTGCTCCGAACCGAGCTCGCCGCAGGATATTAAGCCTCGGGCCAGACGTTTAAACCCTACTTGAACATCCGGGATAACTGTATATTCCTACGCTACGATTGTCACATTTTGAATCTCAGCTAGCTGCTACCGTTTGTCACGTCACTTTACTGCAGCGTTACGCAGGATTTGGATAAATAGATATATTCAGAAAACTACGGGTTAACAACATGTTCCGGCTGGTCCAGAACGAGGGTCCAGATTCGTCGGGTCTGTACGCCGACCGTAAGGCGCAGTAAAGACCAGCAGCCAGATACCACCCTGCAACCGACCTGCATCGCGGCCATGGAAGAACACATAAGTCGTTGTGCAGCAACCGTTTCGTACACGGGCGGCGTACCTTGCAAGTTGCCAATCAAACGCAACACATGCGCGAGTGCGTGTCGCAGTGTCTGCCGTGACGTGAGCCGCAGCTGTGGAGGCAGAGTCCGGTACTGTGTCCCAGCCGTGCTACATGTTGAAGGTTGGAGGGTACATAATGATAGCACGCGTGGAGACCCGAGGTCTCTTATATATAGCTGGCCGGAACATGCAGTGACTCGTCGGGCCTGAGGCCGGTTTGTTGAGACGTAAGTCCAGACCTCGCGGAACTTGTACCTAGTCGGGTGAGACCGTGAGAGCGTCCGGCGATATGGGACTCTAACGAGTCTACGCATCACAGAGACATCCGTAGTGTTTCTCCATGTTGGTGCCCGTCTCGTATAAGCCGATAAGTTTACACAGGAATGAGGAACTGAGTTGCTCCCAGGCTTGTGTGGACACATCGGAGTTCGTGGTGATCTCCAGAAGCGCGGCATCGAGAGAGCGAGGGGTGACGCAGAGACCGCGGTAAGTGCCCAGATCAGATACGAGAAGCGAGCAAGTTAAGCCACGAAGCTCCCAAGCGGTACATAGCAGTAGATCGCGCTGTAGCAGCTGCAGACATCGCACATATGTACCACATGCAGTAGCCTAAGCCTGTACTCGGTCAGGGCTGCGCGTTTCAGAAGGTTCGGGGAGCGTGCAAGGAGCACGCTTCATTTTACAGCGTCAGGGCCCGCTGAATAGGAATCCGCATGCCTAGGGATGTAAACCACGCAGTAGGATACAATTCAACATGGCAAGGTAAGAACAAATCGTGCGCGAGGATGCGTGCGCCTTGCAGCGCGAGCACGCGAGAGAGAGAGCAACGCTCGGGGTCGGAGTTTAAATGCTTCCGAGCTTCGGTCGTCGTCGCAAAGGTTCTTCTAAGCCAAGTATGCGAGAGCTATTCTCGGAACCATGTAAAATGGTGAGGTCTACTATATCTCAGTATTATAGTGGCTTGATACCGTAGGTTGCATGTCGGGGACTCCAAGAACAAAGTTTCGAGTCCTGCTTGAGAGCAACGAAAGCAGGACAAAGGATCATTCATTAGCAGTAATGTAGTATCCAGAAAATTAATCTATCAACTCGCTGAAACTGTTTGCGCGCCCTATCGCTTTCGACGCCGTCCGTACAGTAATGCGCACACATCCGGATGATTTCTGTTCCCGGATGATCCGTGCAATTCCGTACTTTTCCGGCGGACGGCGCGGAAGCGTCCGGGAACCGGATGGTGTCCGGAAGCTTTCCATCCGTTCCCAGGCTCACAGTGTGGGACAGAATCTGCATCTGCGAGAAAGCTTGGGACAGAATCCGCATCTGCGAGAAAGCTTGGGACAGAAGTTCCCGTGCCTTGTCCGACGACTTTACCACCGCGTGACAACTGGATGCGACACCCCAGGCTCGAGCTCGGCGTCCTGGATGAATCGTTGCTGGAAGCGGCTTGCAGTGTGCCGCATTACAGCTGGAATCCTGCAGTCCGGCCGGGGGCCGTGTACGTCATTCTTGGCTTCTCACTGCAGAGCTTGGCGCAGATTTATCAACGCTTCGAGAGAGACGCCCTGCTCTGGACTGGCAGAGCAATAAAGCCTACAGGCCGTTCCGGCGACACCCGCTACCTTCGTAAGCTCAGTGCTCATGTTTAGAGCATACATCAAGTATAATCAAGCGGAATTTGAACCAAGTTCGAGCACACTCCCCGGTCATACGCCAGGACCACCGCCCACAATCTCGACGAGTCGAGACACTCGAGAATAGAGGTGGGCGGGCTCGGGCTCGGCTTGAAGCCCCGGGCTTGGGCTCGGCTTGAGAGGGCTCGGGCTTGTCAATGTCCGAGCCCGAGCCCGAGCCCCCATAAGCCCAAGCCCAGGGCCGGGCTCGGGCTCAGGCCCGGGCTTGTAGTGCGGATGAATATATGTAATTATGTATACTATTTAGTACACTTACAGCTCATATACATTGCCTTTCACCTCTAGGAGCTGTTCTCCCAGCTCCGAAGCGTTGTTCAGGTGCCATACAGCCGAGATGCTGTCGATTTGTTTGCTTCCGGTCCTCGGAAGGAATTTGGAAGCAGACTTACCGTGTAACGGCCGACACCAGTATGTCCGAAAACCATCAACCAGACATTTCCCACATGTAGATCATCTGCACGAGTCGTAACATATGTCTCTTAACTCACACGGGACCTATATAACCTCTATATACCAAGCCCGGGCTTGGAGGGCAGGCTCGGGCCTCAGAAACCCCAAGCCCGAGCCCTGAGCCCTCTGAAGCCCGACGGTCGGGCCAGGCTGGGCTCGGGCTTAGTCGGGCTGGGCCGGGCCGGGCTTGGGCTTCAGGCCCGAGCCTGCCCAGCTCTACTCGAGAATTACCGACACTTGAATAAGTCCATTCCACGCTTAAATTCAGGTCAAATCAATCCATATACGTGTCTAACGGGCGCTACTGCTAGTGGAGGTTGAGACTCTTGAGGGTGCACA
>KV426441.1:0-36411 GCA_001632375.1 Exidia glandulosa HHB12029
GTACTGTATTTTGTGGACATGTCCCCCATTTATGGGACATGGCTCATTGGAAATCTGAGACAGGTAGACAGGGAATGGACTGGCTTGGGTAGCCCCACTGTTTAGTGGAGTGCAAAGCTATCAAGAGTTCAGAGTGGTCAGATGGAGGTGAAAGCTCGATCTGTCGCAGACAGACAGGTCAAGCACCTGTCGGCGGATTGCTCGGGATAGGCCATGTGTTTTGAGCTGTCTTGCGCAGGATAAGAGCACCACCTTAAGTCAAGATACCTACAATTATTATGTCGGTCTCGACGGTATCCTGGGGGAGATAGGTTGGCTATCCGAAACTCAAGACAGGCTCTGGATAGCGCGATAATCCTGAGCTACACTGTTCAATATATTCTGGGCGTTCCGCAGTGAGTAGTGTACTCTCCGCCAGGTGCTTGGGGAATCGTACTCGACCAGTTCAGCCACATTTATCACGGTTCTACATATCATGTTACCTGGAACGAAAGTGCTACTGCGACACTTCACTTTAATGGTACACTCTTGCCCGTGAAGTCTGGCTGAGAACACTGATATTTGCCATAGGATCGCTAGTGTGGCCGGGGTTCGGTTCGGTGCGGTTCGGAGGCACTTTTGCCTGAACCCGAACCCGAACCTGTCCCGAACCATCAAACCTCGAACCTCGGTTCGGTTCGGGTTCGGTTCGGGGTTCGAACCTTGAACCTTATGCTAAATATATGTATCGGCCTGGGGATACCATAGGGTACAACATAAATTATATTCAGATACCATAACGTCATACATGATATCCCCAATGCTACACAGTGCTTATGGGTCAATATAGGACTATCAAAAGCACCCTCAGGGACGTTACAAGACCGTGGGAATGTATTATATTATCACTGCATGCCTTGAAAGTCATAGCATACATGTGGCTAAGTACCAACAGTGACTTGGGGATGCTATCATATGCATTACATAAGCACATGGTGGGTACAAAACCTTATTTATATAGTGTATATGACGACTATAGAGCCTTCTATATATAGAGAGGTTCGGGGGTTCGGTTCGGTTCGAACCGGGTTCAGGCAGGTTCAACACTGCCACCGAACCCGAACCGAACCGAGGCCGAACCTAGGTTCGGTTCGGGTTCGGTTCGAGGGTTCGGAGGTTCGCGAACCGGACCCCGGCTACACTAAGGATCGCGCATCTGGTACTACTCGGACTTTAACTCGGATCATGGGTTATATACTGTGGTCATCGACTCTGAAAGCCCCGTCATTGCGTCGACTTTCAATGGGTCAGCTTACAGAGCACAGCAACTGCTGTTCTCCACGGCCTTGGACCCGGGACCGCACACTATCGTCATCACAAACACAGACAACGGGCGTGCCACGGGAGTAGACTACTTTTAGTATGTTTCTTCTACATGCCATGAAACTTCCCTTCAGCCTGACCCCTTTGACAGCTATAGACCATTGCGCGATGTCTCCATGTCGACAAGTAGCCGCGTACCGGACCCGTCACCGAGCCAGTCTCAAGCCTCCCAACACCACGACGAAACCAGCACGCAGGCGGGGACATATATTGCCATTGTCCTGTGTGTCGTATTCGGCTTCATCGGCGTTGTAGCCCTTCTCGGTGTAAGAACTCGGTTCGCAAGCAGTTGGCAGAGCCGCCGCGTGCTCACGCGATTTCGGGGAGTTGCTCGCTTCGCATATTTGCTCGCTCGCACTCCCCTTCGTTTGGTTGAGTCATGTAGGCCGGAACCGTACTATGACTCGTCTATTCATGTATGTATAAGTAGCGGCGGAACTCCCGAGCGGAGTTCCCCAGTTCTTGCTTTCAAGAGAGTACCTTCGCCACTCACGACTCAGAGCGCGCGTCGCTCTTCGACAGCAAGACTCTTCCGCAAGAGCACGGTAAGTCCGTACTCTTACACTCGGCCATCTGTGGCGCAAGCGGAAAGGGCGAGGTCACGGTCACACACAGCCGTATATGAGGGGATTAGTCGCTCAGAATCCCGGCACCGCTGACTGTCACGGTATTAAAGATATCAAGTTATTCCTCGCATAGAGATCGCGCGGACATTCGCAAGCTTCGAAGCATTCTATACCGGACGTTGTGTTGTATACCCGTTCTTTTATCGCACCACCTCACCTTTCTTTTGTCTGTCCAGATAGCGTGTACTAGATAGTATTAATGATATGAGCGAGCTAATCATGTTGTCTATGTATATTTAAGCTGAGGCAAACAAGTAATCAGTGTATCCCTTCGGCGACTTGGCCGTGTAGAACGTGTCCCGATCGTACGGCGTGAGGGCGAGATTCCGCTGAATACGAAGCGGGAGATCGGGCTATCGCGACGATGTGAGTATGCTGGATTACTCTGCAAAGTAGGACGTATGCTTACGTTCGAGATGAAGTCCCGGCCGAAGGCGATGACGACCTGCTCGCCGTTATCCGCAGCTTTCTGCGCAGTCTCAACCGCAGTGGCAGGGGTGAACCCGCACGCGAGGACCAGCGGACGCGGCTTCCAAATCGCACGAGCCCAGTCGAGGCTATCGCCCTCGCTACCGCCCCAATCCAACCTCGGCTCGACGAGATGAACGAACGCCAGCTCGCGCTGCTTGAGCTCTTCGAGGAGCTTCGAGAAAGTGGGAATGGGATTCTCCTCCCGCATGCCTTGGAAGCGACCCCATGGGCTGAGACGAATACCAGTATGTTCCGCGCCAACGGCGCCAATGACAGCGTCGACGACGCGCAAGGGGAATCGAAGGCGGTTCTCGAGGCTGCCGCCGTACTCATCCGTGCGGTTGTTGGCAGTGTTCTGAATGAATTGGTCGACAAGATATCCTGGTCAAGGCATGCGTTAGAGATGCTTATGTAAGACCCGAGAAACTAAACGCACCGTTGGCACCGTGGATCTCAACGCCGTCGAAGCCGGCCCCTTGCACCGCGTTCTTCGCGGCGCGGGCGTACCAGTCGACATATTCGTCAATCTCGGCAGCCGTCAACGCCCTCGGCTGGACGTGCTCGTCGTCCATTTTGACGTTGCCGCTCGACACGACATCCGCACCGGGAATTTCAGCCTGAAGAACTTCCTGCTTCGCTGCACGGCCGAGAGCCCAAAGCTGCATGTAGATGAATGAACCGTTCGCGTGTACAACATCGGCTATCTGTACAATGCATGAGCCCGAGATGTTAGAGCTACAAATGGCGTGCGCACCTTCTTCCATGCCGCAACTTGAGCGTCTGACCAGATACCGGGAACATCCGCGTATCCACCGGCGCGGGCCTCGATGAACGTCGCTTCCGTGATGAGCATGGTTCCCGGGACGGAGGAGCGTTGGCGGTAGTATTCAACTGCCAAGTCTGTATGCACGTGCGCATCGTCCGCGCGATAGCGAGTAAGAGGCGCGAGGGCGACACGGTGCTTCAACTCTGCGACACCGAGGCGGAGAGGAGTGAAGAGAGCTTGCGAGACAGACATATCGCGTTCCGAGTCGATGGTGCAGGTTGATGGTAATCATACCGGCGTCGGGTCAACCGCCTCTTATACCTCGGGCGGATTTGAAGGCTGACAAACCCCAAGGAAGGATCGGCGGATGTGGCCGGTGGTGACAATCTAAACGGCTCTGTCAGCGAACCTTGGGATTTTCGGGACCGGGCACTAGGGCACGCGTGTCGTTGACTTGCGTCGAGCTGACAAACCAGTTGCCCGAATCCTTCAGGAGTGACTGGGCCTGCGCCTCGGGAAAGTTCCAGACTCCTGACATAGCCTGTGCGCCAAATGCTTACTTAGACGGTGAGAAGACGTGTGAAAATTGTTCCCAAATCAGTGATTGAGTAAGCGAGTCAGCTGCGGAGACTAAACCAGTACAGCGCCTCAGCAGCGGAGGTCCAATGGTGACCGGCGGCACGTGACGAAGAGTAGGACAGGCGCGCTAAACGGTGCGCCGACCTGTCGTTCTCAAGAGCCCGGGTGGCCGCGGAAACTGCAGTAAAAGCACAGCCGCCTGAGATTCGGAGGGCTGTCTGGCGTAGCCCCGTGTCACGCGAAGCGCCGCCGCCCCCATGACTTAAAGGGTGCTATGCGCCTACTGGGGCCGCTGCTTATCTCGATATCTCAGTATATTTCTTTTAGAAATTTCGTATACTTGACTATCAAAGATGAGAACTACCTACGTTTCCATTTTCTCGTATCGTGCATGGAAACTTCAATGTCGACAGAGAGTCCGGCGCAGCTACATATGCACATATCGCCCGATTCCGCGAGACATGAATCGGCCTGCTAATTGCACAGAAGTTGTACGCTCTCTCTCTATCCTCATTTCTTCCAGATTAGACATTGTCAATGATACGAACTAGTTAACAACGTTGCATACGTATTTCTAAGCTGATGCAAACAAGTAATCAGTGTACCCCTTCGGCGACTTGACCGTGTAGAAGGTGTCCCGATCGTATGGAGTAAGGGCGAGATTCCGCTGAATACGAAGCGGGAGATCAGGCTGTTGGATATCAATCAATACGTATGAAGACGCAAGTAAGCAGTACTGTGTGTTTGCTTACATTCGAGATGAAGTTCCGACCGAACGCGATGATGACCTGCTCGCCGTTATCGGCGGCTTTTTGCGCTGTCTCAATCGCAGTAGTGGGAGTATATCCGCACGCGAGAACCAAAGGACGCGGCTTCCAGATTGCATGAGCCCAGTCCAAGTCGCCATCGCTACCGTCCCAGTCCAGTCTCGGCTCGACGAGGTGAAGGTACGCCAGCTCTCGCTGCTTGAGCTCTTCAATGAGTTTCGAGAACGTCGGAACTGGGTTCTTCTCCCGCATCCCCTGGAAGCGACCCCACGGACTGAGACGGATACCAGTGTGTTCCGCGCCAACGGCGGCAACGACGGCGTCGACTACGCGCAAGGGGAACCGAAGACGGTTCTCGATGCTGCCGCCGTACTCGTCTGTGCGGTTGTTGACCGTGTCCTGAATGAACTGGTCGACGAGGTATCCTGGTCGGAACATGCATTAGGGGCGCTTATTTATTACCTGAACGCGCGAAAACTTACCAGCGGCGCCGTGAATCTCCACACCGTCAAAGCCAGCGCCGTGTACTGCGTTCTTCGCGGCGCGAGCGTACCAGTTAACGTAGTTGTCAATCTCAGCTACCGTCAACGGCCGCGGCTGGACGTGCTCGTCGTCTAACTTAATGTTACCGCTCGACACGATGTCGGCGTCCGGCACTTCAGCCTGAAGAACGGCTTCGTTTGCGGTTCGGCCGAGAGCCCAAAGCTGCATGTAGATGAATGAACCGTTCGCGTGCACGACGTCGGTTATCTACAGAGGTGATAAGGACTGGATGAGCCTGTACCACATTGACTGCGTGCGCACCTTCTTCCATGCCGCGACCTGTGCGTCTGTCCAGATTCCGGGAGCGTTCACGTATCCACCGGCGCGCGCGTCGATGAACGTCGCTTCGGAGATGAGCATGGTTCCGGGAACGGAGGAGCGTTGGCGGTAGTACTCGACTGCCATGTCGGTATGCACGTGCTCGTCGTCCGCGCGATAGCGAGTAAGAGGCGCGAGGGCGACGCGATGCTTCAACTGCGCGACACCGACGCGAAGAGGTTGGAAGAGAGCTTGCGCGATAGACATGTCGAGCTCGATGGCGCTTGATGGTGGTCAAACTTATCGGAGGGGCCAACGGCCTCTTATACGACTAGTGAATTCGAAGGCTGACACATCCTGATGAAAGATTTGCAGATCTGGCCGTTTTTGTCCTGGAATCCCGCTGACGACAATCCATCAGTGGATCCATCACCTGGCATTGGACAATGGTGTGTTCAGGACGGGGCAGGCGTCGTTGAAGGTCGTTGACTCGTCTAAAGCTGACAGTCAAAAAGTATCGTCTGTTTCCCTTCAGGAGTGGCTCGGCCAACTGATAGTGAATCCAACGCCCCTGTACTTCTGACAGCCTGCGCGATCATGCATCGATGAAATGCTGGAAGTTCGTTGCGGAATTCGCGGCGCCGGCTGAGTAATCGTTTCAGCTACAAAGTCCAACGTCAAGGATTGAGTACTGAGCGGTGTTCGTAGACGTAGGGAATACTCGAGACGCCCCTGTCATGTCCTCGTTTGCGTGCTCGAATGTAATCGGAGGATGAGAAGACGCGCTTTCGGGCGGAGATTTGAACGCGTGTTCCCTCCTTTCCCCATCGCCTTCACGCGACAGACATCCTTTGCCGTGTACCTTGGAACTCTCTTCCAGTCACCCTATGCAGCCCGGCAGCGATGCTGAGTGCCGTATAACTGCTATCCGAGCTGCCTTTGACTCGTCCCGAATGCGGCGCGCCGGTTGACCGAGAAGATGCCGGTCGTACACAAACCTTCTGGGTAACCAACTACCCCCATTGTCGTGGTTCGAAGCGAGCGACATCAATATCCTACTTGACGCGTACAATCGGGCAAAAATGGTATATGCAACCCACAGCGCGGTCAACCTGCAGCTGCACGCCGTTCTTCCTTCCAGCTGCCCTTCCTTCGTTACCTTGCTACTATTGGGAATACGTCGTAACCGTCAGCGCTGGATGTTGCTCCCCTCTCGTCGTGCTCTAATATTCGGAGGCGATACTTCTGCGCTCGCATCGGTCCTAAGACTCCTAACAAATGGTCTCTACCTACTCTCAGACGTTCCTCATTACTCTATTCTCCTCAACATATGCATCCTATCATTTTCTGGGCTGTGCATCTTGTTCATGTGCAATCGCGCGTTGAACTGCATTGTACTGGTGCCCATTACCGACGATCTCGTCCACGCAGAACTGAACCTCACTATTACGAAGGCTTAGAGGACCCTCCCACTCATATTCTATCCGCAGCTTCACAAGAAATATTGATCTGTCCAAGGTTGGATGCATTTTTCTATGGCTCATCGGAACCTTCGGGAGTTGGAGCTCCGGGTTCCGAGTCTGACACAGCCAGCCGCAATGCCCGAAGGCGTCACTTGCCCTGGTACGCTCTTGCAGGATTTCTGCGCACAGACACGAGACTAATCCTTTGGCCAGCTGAATGCGCGTCCGAGCGATGAGCAAGACGATATCATCCTTGCCGCTGCCGCCGTCGGCCAATATCCTCACGCACAACCTGCACGCGGACCCTGTCTTTCCCTCGCCCAAGGCCTGGTTCGACAAGCTCAAGACGACTCCGAGCTTGCAGCGTCGCGCGCGCCTTCTGCAAGGACCTGCACATTTCTCCTATGTTTCACCGGCGCCTTTGCCATTCCCGTATCGCATCGTCGCGCCGGACCCGCCACAGGAGGGCGACGACCGCGGCGCCTTTGTCGAGCGCTGGCTGGCAGCGCAGGAACCGCTCGAGCCCGTCGGTGAAGCACCTTCGACGTCGAGCGTGCTAGGGAAATGGACGTCGAGCGAGCGAACGGGCCAGCGCGTGCTTCTGGGCGTTGCACCTGCTGGACTACGCGATTGCGTTCCAAGTCTTGACGTGGGCGACGCGTTCGAAGTCATCGGCGAGCCTTCCCTGTCAGACTGCAAGGTGGACCCCGAAGTCGAGAGCAAGATGAACGCCGCCCGCGAAGAACTCGTCGATGTCCTCGGTGCTCACACCGTGCTGCTTTCCGTGCCTCCCAACGAACCAGATGACGCAGGGTACGCGCCGTGGTCGCTACGCTACTCTGGACACCAGTTCGGTTCTTGGGCGGGTCAACTCGGAGACGGTCGTGCAATCTCCATTCGTGCGTTCAATACCTTGCCTTTGCGCTTGTGGTCTGACTGTGTGGCAGTGGAAACACCGCACCCTGAGGATGCAGGGACGACATACGAGCTGCAATTGAAGGGCGCGGGACGCACACCGTTCTCTCGTGGCGCAGACGGGCTTGCTGTTGTGCGCAGCTCCATCCGCGAATACCTGTGCTCAGAAGGTTCGCGACGCAGACTTTCTATATGCTCATAGACATCTCTGACACGCCTACCAGCCATGCACGCCCTTGGCATCCCGACGACGCGATCTCTCGCCCTCATCGGCCTTCCCGACCTCGAAGTCGTTCGCGAAACCGTCGAACGCGCCTGCATCCTCACACGCGTCGCGCCCACTTTCATTCGCATTGGCAACTTTCAGGCGCTCAACCCTCCGCGCGACGTCTTTGTCTTCGGCGGCGGGCAGCAAACCGCCGATTACGATGCGCTCCGCCAACTCGGGCTCTGGGTCGCCCGTCGCGTCCTTAAGCTCGACGTCGAGAAGCCATGGGGTCTTGAGCTTGTCAAAGAGTGCGCGCGGCGGAACGCACTCATGCTCGCCGGGTGGCAGGCCTACGGGTTCATGCACGGCGTGATGAATACGGACAATATCTCCATTGCTGGTCTGACGATTGACTATGGCCCGTACGCATTCATGGACGTTTACGACGCTGGCCATATCTGCAATCACTCGGACGAGGAGGGTCGGTACGCGTTCAAGCTGCAGCCGACCATGATCATCTTCGCCTTGCGCAAGTTGCTCGATGCGCTCGCGCCGCTCATTGGCGCTGAGGAGGCGAGCGGTACTGTCCTTGAGGAGGGATGGGCCGCGAAGGCTACAGAGGAGGAGATTAAGGCGTGGCGCGAGGCGGGGTTGAAGCATCAGAACGACGTCGAGCTCGAGATCCAGGACGTCTTCATTGCGGAGTACAAGAAGCTCATGCGTCGGGTATGTGTATTAGGGGCCTTCCTCTGTTCGTCAGCTAATCTGAAGAGCACTACAGCGCTTGGGACTCGCTAGCGCGCGCGACGACGATCTGACAAATGTCATCGACCCTCTCCTCGACCTCATGCAGCGTCACGATCTCGATTTTCACGCGACTTTCCGCGCTCTCGCAACGCAAATCGGCGACGCCTCGCTCATCGACAGTCTCGACGCGTCTACGCTCCTCGTTTCGCCTACGCAAGACAAGCCGACCGAACAAGCGTTGTCTGACATGCGCGCATGGCTCGCAACGTACGCTGCTAGACGTCGAGATGATGACACTGGTGCGGCATCGATGCTTGCTGCGAACCCCCGCTTCGTGTTGCGCCAGTGGGTGCTCGAGGAGGTCATCAAGCGCGTGAACGACGACGCACTCTCTGGGCGGCGCGTTCTTGCGAAAGTGCTCAAGATGTCCGAGAACCCGTTCGAGGCGTGGGGTGGTGAGGGTAAATCTGACGCAGAGCTGACCGACGAGGAGAAGGAGGAGCGGAAGATGTGTGGGCTGGGCGGCAAGGAGATGCTTGGTTTCCAATGCAGCTGTAGTAGCTGAACGCTGAGTTTCTGCCTCGTCCTCGAGCTCTGGTTCGTCCGAGATGCGCTCCTGCATTTGTAAACTGACTCGTTGTGTACACTGTTGTGCTCAGATTGTATGAACTCTAATAACCTCGGCGGCCGTACGTTCAAGCTGACTGATGGAATAGCGACATCTTGCGAAATGTAGCTGCGCAAGCTCTGCCACCTTTGTACATGCGAGACTCCGTGCAGGACACTGGACAGGTCCAGAGCGCCGCGGAGCTGACAAAGCAAGCGAAGTGCGGCACATCGAACAATATGCCCCCGAAATGACGCGACACGCCCCTTCTCTGCTTGCAGGCTTGCTAATCTCCCAGAGGGGGGTATAAAAGGCACGGCGAGGAGTGGGCGGGTCCTTCTCATCGCTTAGTCCAGTTCCATCGCCATGTCCGTCGCCGTCCAGTCCTCCGTCACCACCGACTTCAACTTCATCACCCCTCTTACCGAGAAGCCGTACTTCCACTCGAACCCGCCTGAGGGCCAGCCGGCGTCCAACATTGTCACCGAGGGCCACAAAGTCAACGTTACCGACCTTCGTAGCCTGCCCGAGGCGGAGCGCGCGAAGTATACGATCGACACGGCCGGCTTCCAGATCGTGAAGCACGAGAGCGCGGAGAAGGAGTTCGTTGACGAAGAGGTCATCACTTCGAAGTATTACAAGGAAACTGAGGAGTACGTCGTCCGTGAATGTCTCCTGGAAGTAAGGTTGCCTGACCAACTGCCCGCCAGGCTCATTAAGCGCGAGACGGGGGCGAAGAGGATCTTCATCTTCGACCACACCATCCGCCGCACGCCGCACAACGCTCCCAATACGACTCCTCAGACTCGCGGGCCAGTGCAGCGTGCACACGTGGACCAGACGCCTAAGGCGGGAGCTGCTAGGGTTTTCTACCACCTCCCCGAGGAGGCTGAGCGTCTGTCTAAGGGACGGGTGCAGGTACGATCTAAGCTACACTCCCTCATATGTTTTAGTATTGACATTCGCCGGTTTTACGTAGATTATCAACGTCTGGAGACCGCTCAAGCCAGTTGTTGATGCCCCGCTCGCGTACGCCGACTACAGGAGCATCGACCCGGACCACGACGTAGTGTGAGTTCATAACTATCCCAGCCTCATTCATACACTGACATTGTAATGTGAAGGGCGACGGACCTCATCTACCCGCACCGCACGGGCGAGACGTACAGCGTGAAGTACAACCCCGCGCAGCGCTGGTACTACCTGAGGGATCAAAAGCCCGACGAGGTCAGCTTTCGTCTACTTGATGGCAAGGTCGCAATTACTAAGCTGCAACTTCACACACAGGTCGTATTCCTGAAGTGTTACGAGAGCGAGGTCGTTCCGGGCCGCGCGCTCCTTACTCCCCACAGCGCGTTTGTGGACCCGACCGCTCCCGCAGGGGCGCCTAACCGCGAATCCATTGAGATCCGTGCCCTGGTCTTCTATGAGGAGTGAGAATCAAATCTGGTGTTGTAACTGTCCCTGTACGTTCGAGCGCGAATATTTGTAAACCAAACTTGAATGCAGTCTCATTTGTTTGCCTACACTGCGTAATCGTCTGTGTGTCTTGAGTGTTCTACGACTATGGGGCTGTTGATACATTTGTATTGAGAGGAGACAAGTAGACAGGAATACGCCGATGTACAGAGTCACGTGACCAATCGTGTGAACCAGTCAATCGTACCAAAATGCTTACCGTTAGAGATAGTGGAGGCTACTCGCCATGGCCAGTCCATGAGAGAGAGACTGAGACACAATCTATGATCGCAACAACGGCCTGGGCGGCGTCAACGCCTCCACGGAGAACCTGCAACTTCTGAGAGTCAATGACAGCAACGACTCGTCGCTCGTCATTGTCTCTCACCTGAGTGTGAAGAAGCTAGAGATACAGCTTAAGCGGCGAGGTCGCTGCGATGGAGGGACACGCACCAACCATAACCGCTGAGCAGTGAGCTTTTATAGTGGATTGGGCCCTCAAGCCCGGCCTGGGCGGACGACGTAGAACGCCGGATGATTGCATGAGAGACAGTGCGCATACTTGTGTAACAATGTGGGAAATCTCATGAGTTGTTCGGCGACGCGTGCCACTGTCATGGATGCGTCTTCGGAGATGCCCCGCGATTGGCACCACAAGCAAGGATGGCTCCTTGCGGATATCCGCTTATTCAGTATGCAGCCTTGAAGGGAGTACTCGTCCCTGACTGGGAGATACAGTCCTACATTCAGACCCTGACTTAGAAGATGGCCCGCCCGAGCAAGCAGATCCACAACACAGACTTTCGGCACAAGATTGCGCTCTTCCTCTTCTCTGGAGGTGCCGGGCCGTTCGGTATCCTCGTTAATACTCGTCCACAAGGATGGTGGAGATTGAGCGAAGCTGCAGTGTGCGCAGTAGATGGCGACACGCGTGGGAGACGGGATACTGATTGCGGCGCGCGCTCACTTCTCGTTTACTTTCTCACTGACGGTATGCCAAGCGTAATCACAACTTCCGCGTCTATAGTTAAAAGTGATACAGGAAAGAACAGGTATAGTTTACTCACAGGTCACGGTGCGCGGTTTGTCAGGACTGGGAGGGGATATCATCCCTCGATGCTCCGGCTAAGGATGTGAGCTCACGGGACAATATCGGTTGTCAGACGAGCCGGAGGCCATTGTGAGCAAACCCCATGTGTAGCGGACCAGAGCCTCGGACATCAGTTACGGGAACACGGAACCTCGACAGCTGATTGGGTACTTGCACCTTTCCTGTCAAACAGTGTCACTGTCAATATCTCAGCAGGAAGGCCGCCAGGCAAGCGGCGGAACTGTGAATGCGCTGAGTCGAATGTAGAAGTGGTTCGGCTGAGTGCCATTTCCCTGCGCGATAATCAGTCTGTACAGTCACAAGTTCAGGATGGCATCAGCATACGATGAACGCATGGGAGAACCGGAGCTCGAAGGGCACCACACTCTCGAGGAACGCCATCTTTTCGTCGCATTCGAATCTCTAGCGCCTTGACGTTGTCCATAAGGCGCTCGACCCTGCGTCCGACGACGATCGGGAACACATACGGTGACTTGTGCATGAGATACGCGATCGCGACTACACATGGGGTCATGTTAGTCGAAGGCCTATGATGTTTCACGATGAGGGCCTTGACTGCCCCACTCCTAGTGAAGGCGAGACGCTGCGACGACTGCCAAGGCAGTCGCACTATGCAGTAGACAGCGACGACTCAGCCAAACGAACACTTGCAGATGTACGACGCAGCATGCCTGACGGCGTCACGAGCCGAGCCGTTCCAGAGCAAAGCAACGAGCATGTGCTATTCCACGCAGCGCATATGTAAAAATCAATATCCGTAAAATAGATGTTCATCAAATTCATGCAGCAACAGCAGGTTTTTTCTGTTGTTCCGCAAAGTTAGCGACATCGCGGGGCAAAGGAGACAAAAGGACGCACGTATGCGACGGCATCGAAGTCGTAGTCGATCCCCGCTTCTGCGAGTTTACGCTTCTTGGCCTCTTGCCTCGCGAGCAGACGCGCCTCGGTCTTCCCGATCTCCTCCTCCGTCCGTTTCTGCACCACCATCAGGCACCTCAGCGACAAGACAAGTGGACGACGTACGCGATTGTGCTTAACGCGCGCGATGCGGTCCCTTGGTACGACGCGCCATTTGCGATTCGCGCCTACCCAGAGCTGCGGGTGGACTTGATCGTTCGGAATGAGCTTGCATTGGAGGATATGGCCCATGAGGAGGTAGTTGTCCATCGTCTCTTGTACGATCTGGGCCACCGCAAGCGACTCGAACTCGATGAACGCGTAATGCTTCGAGCGCCCGGTCTACAAACGGCGAATTCAGCATAAGACAAGTGCAACGAGCGTGTGCAAAAAACGCACCTTCTTGTTCCGACTAAGCCTCAACCTCGTCACCTCGCCAAACTGGCCAAAGTACGCTCTCATCTCGTCCTCGTAGAAACCATGCGGTACGCGACCGAGGTACAACACACCACGATCCTCCGCGGGCGTATGCTTCGCCTTGGCCGCCGCAAGGCGCTTCGCCACGCTCTTGTCGTCCTTCGCGACCGTCGGCAGCCGACTCACGTCGAGCGGCTTCTCGGCGGGAAGGTCGTCGTCTGAAGAGTCTTCGTCCGTCGAGAAACCGTGTAGGTGCGCATCGTCGTCCTCAGAGGAGGACGAACCGGACGGCTGGGGCTGGTAGTCCGCATCTTCTTCTTCATCCGAGTCGTCTGCGGGTTTCGGCGCAGCAGACTTTGCTTTGGAGGGTGTCGACTTGAGCTTGTCCGTGCCATTTGAGATCAGCTTCGCAGCTTTGGGCTTGCCGTTGGTGGCCGGTGACGCCTTTACCTTCGTGCTGACCGGCTTGGGCGCGTCGTTCTCGGACTGTAGCTCGGCAGCCTTGGACTTGGTAGGCTTCGGAGCCGTTGCGTCTTTCGCCGGACTTCTGCTCTCCTTCTGGGCGGGTGCGTCTTTCTTCGCCTTCTTGGTTGCAGGTTCTTGAGCCGCCGGTGTAGGAGCAGGTACGGGCGCAGCGTCCGACTTGCGCTTCTTGCTCTCCTGCTCCCTCGGTGCGGGAACGGGTGCCTGCACCGTACTTCAATATATCGTCGTAGGTACGAGAAGGTGACAGGTTGACATACCTCCTTCTCGAGTTTTCTCTTCTTGCTCTTCGTATCATCGATAGGTGCAGGCGTTTCATCTACAACCATCTAGAACGATATGAGCCGACGCAGCAAGAGTATAATGAATAAGACATGCCTCGTCCGCATCATTCGCAAGGGCTTTCTTGGACTTTTTCTTCTTCAACGTCGGTTCCGAGGCGGGTGCTGGTTCGTCCACAGCCATCTGCGTCGAGAACGCCGTAAGAGGACATCCCCCATCCCGTTGTACACGTTCAAACGCACCTCATCTGCACCACCAAGTGACTTCTTCGACTTCTTCCTCTTCAGCGACGGCTCGGCGGTTGCAACGTCGTCCACGGCCATTGCATCAGACTTCCGCGATTTCTTGCTCGTGCTCGGTTCGTCGACCGCATCGGTCTTCTTCGCCTTAAGCTGGGGCTCGTCCTTGTAGAAGTTGTGAGTGAAAAGCACGACGACGAGAACGATGTACGACGAACATCGAGAAAGTCAGCCGCTTTTGCGCGTTCCTTCTTGGACTTCTTTGCAGAGTCTGGAGCGGCAGGAGTAGACGGTGCGTCCTAAGAAAAGAGAAAATATAAGGCTTTCTGCACATGGGAAGACTACGGCGAGACGCGCACCTCGACAGCTTTCTTGTGCTTCTTGGGAGTGGGCTCAGCGGGTGTTGGTTCCTACGGTGGTCGTCAGTTAAAACTAGCGTGAACAGGGCTGTATACACATACCTCTGCTGTTTCGACAACCTTTGCCTTCTTCTTCTTCTCCTTTACAGGAGCCTCGTCCTGAGGATATCTGAGACAATGTCCGGTGTAAGATCATACTACGAACCTCCACAGATTCGACCGCTTTCGCCTTCTTCTTGCTGGGCTTTGCATCGTCTTCAACAGCATCCTATAGGGAATGTGAGTCGCGTGACCATTACAAGAGGTGGTAATGCGCACCTTCTTTTCCTTCTTGCTTTTCTTCACAGGTTCGGCGGTCGCGGTCTATCGCACATGAGCAGGCAGCGTCGAGAGCGGGTAGCGCGACAAACCTCGTCGACGGCAGGCGCTGCCTTGTCCTTCTTGGACTTTTTCAAAGGCGTGTCCTGCAGCGCGAGGTCAGCGACGGGCGTCCATGTAGACATTGCAGGCGTGCGCACGGTCGCGTCGTCCTCAGCGGCGACGACAGCCTTTTTCTCCTTCTTGGGCTTCGTCCCCACCGCGTCTACGGCCGTCTTGCGCTCGCTTTTCGACTTCGAAGTGCGTTCTGGGCCGGCCATGGCGTTCTGAACGCGTCGAGCGGATGTGGCAGAAAGCAGAAATTTCTCTTCCGCGTTCGGCGCGGTCGTCAACGCAAAGTCCGTCGGCAATTCGCGTTGCTCTTTCACGCGACAGGTCAAGTTGCTATATTCAGTCATATACAACGGCGTCTTACATGCAAAGATACTAATAGCAACCACGTAGAACTTCCTCCAGGTGAGATCGTCCAGAACGATGAATGTGCTTCAACACGGATATATACTTCCAGTTTGTCAGCTCGAGGCAAGCCAACGAAGCGACGGAAACCAACGTCATTAGCTGACTCGTGTCATGAATAGCATCTCGAATGGAACAAAAGATTTAGATGGAAAGAGAGACGAAAGCGTACATTTTCTGGGGTGCATGAACTTAATAGTCTAATTAGAAGAGTGTCGGTCTGGTCAGGCGAACCAATTCAAGTTAATCTCAGGCTTACCTGTACGATTTCGGTCACCCGAGCAGGAGACTGAGGAGGACCTTACAGACGATAGCGGTATAGGCGGTAGGTCATTCTTCGCAATTGATTGCACGTTGAGAACGAGTCTCGATGGTAAAGTCTAGTAGTTGCGCGAAAAACCTGTGATAGGAAAATTTTGACGCTCAATGACGAAGTAACCCGCTAAGACCTCCCGGAAAACATAGTCGTGACGAAATCTATCTTGCGTCCTGACTCATTGCGTAGCGTCTCCATTTCAGAGCACTCCGTATCGCCAGACTCGTTGTGGCAGTCGCATTCCTCCACGCTTCCGAGGTCGATGAGCCGTACGCGCCCGTCTGGGCCAAGACACACGTTCCGTGGTTCAAGGTCGCCGTGGTGGAACCCCGATTTGTGCAATTCATGCAGCCGCTTCGTGAAAGTGTCCCTTCGGGTTGAGAATGAGGAAGTCAGGTGTCAATCATAATACTCGTTATCCGGTGTGAAACGCACCACTGCTCCTCGTTCAGATCAGTCCACTTCCCCAGCGCGAAGCCCGCCTCCCCAATCACAAGAAACGCCCTCGTATCGTCGTGCCACATGCCATATATCGGAGGCACGAAATCTGCAAAGCCAGCGCGCGCGAAGGATGCATACGCCTCTCTCTCTTCGAGAAGGAGCTCCCAATCGCCCACCCGATAGCAGAACTTGAGATAAACAGGTACCCGGTGCGCTACGCCGCGCACAACGAACCCGATTCGGGTATACTGTATGAGCTCGCGAATGATGATATCGGCTTTGGGTTCAGGAGGCAGGATAACGTTCTTTGGACGAGGAAAGCCGTCGGGTCCAGCGCGAGAGAACGCCCTAAGCGGCATGATGAAATTATCGAGGTCAGCCTCCAGGATCAAGATCTCCTTCTGCATGCGGGTCTTAGTTTCGGCACGCTTTACGGGTCACGGAGCGACTCACGTCGAGGAACGTGCTGTTCGATGTGGCCTTGAAATGTGTCAATTTGAGTCTGCAAGGAAGGCGTGGTACTACCTGGTATAGCTCGGACGCGCGTCTGGGGCTGAGTCGTCAATCTGCAATCAATGCACAAGTGAACACTCACCGTTGGGGAGATGCAACGTTGACGTTCATGTCGTCCCGAAGTGCATTGGTCGCGGCAAGAAGTGAGGCGGCGAGCACGAATCGCACGGAATGCTTGCCGCTGTCTTTAACACCATATTCGCGACTGCAGAGAAGCACATCACTCCCGCGAGCGCGGTACAAGATCATAGTCCGAATGTAGGTCGACAGCACGAGAATGCATGGGCGGTCCAGACGCTCCGATTGGGTCCAGATCTGCATGCGTTGACATCAGTGCGTGCGAAGGAAATGTGAGGTGACTGACATGACGCAGAATAGAAGCAGCTTCCTCCTCTCCGTCGTCCAAAGCACCGAAGTATGCATTGATCTTCTTCCACATGTCGGGGATAAGTCTGAAGCTGCCTGGCCCGTAGGTTTCAGAGCCGTCCGTAGCATCCGCATAAGCATTGATTTTGTTCCATGTGCCGTAGGGAAGCTTGAAGCTGCTGAACGCATTGAGACCTGGTCGACAAGGTTTTGCAGGTACTCACTAAGAAACAGTTCCAACACACGCATTGTCGCACAACACTTCGTCAGTTGCTCCCATACCGGTCTGGTAAGACCAAGGTAGTCCCGTGAGCTGGCTCAGCGATGATACGACGGGTGACAAGACAGCTGCGGAAAAGTCGACTTGCGTGTCTGCGACGGACACGATAGGGCGGAGAGGGATTTGAGACGTTGTCGGAGGGCAATGCGATGCAGCCGGCGACAGAAGCAGCTGCATCTGGAGCGCGGCAGCGGCGCGTTGGAAGAACGCTTCGTCCCTGCGTATGTGTGGCGGTTCGATGGCTACTCCGCTACGGACACGGTAATCATAGCTGGGCGTCGAGCTGACACCCGGCATGCACGACGACAAAACGGCTCGCAAGTCCATAACCGACTCGGAGGGGGAAATGTGTCCGCCTAGGTGCTGTTCTTGGGACAAGCGGATGCGCACCAAGCGCTAGGGCATGGTTCCGGTCAAGGAACGGAAGGCAAAATCCGTTGCTTGGTCTCGTACCTCCGTCTTCAACTTCCATCATCGCCATTGCATAGCGCCCATATATCATTGCAGCCCGTCTTGGTACTCAATCATCCCCCCAACGATGACTTTATTATGGCTGGCTGTAGCGACTGTTCGTTGCCTGCGAAGACGGAAGTTTCAGTCCGCGCCTCATCGAGACAGCCAAAGATTGGGCCGAACCATTCTACGTCCGCGTCACGCATACTGCATATGCATACGTGCTCGCCAGCCACCAAGAAGCTTCCTCACCCACCACCTGGTCCCGGTGTTGATGAGTCCGACCGTGAGATGGTTGTCCCCAGCAGGTTCGCCCCGCCAACCTCTGCGGCAAGCTGGGACTGCGCACGCCTCTACGTGTAGTCGAACACTGTACGTGTCGACTCAGTATCCGTTCTCGACGTTCGCGGCGTTTCTCCGGCCTCAGTGACGTTGTGGTCTGCAGTCATTGTCAGGTGGCCGAAGCGTCTAATGTAGGCTCGGCTCGCTATACTAAGGTTGTGCGCTCGTTCACACATCCCTGACGAAGCAGACATCCCACGTCGAGGCTCCCCGCGCGGGGTAGCGGCTGCTAATAGGATGCGCGGATAAAAGTGCTCGTCGACCTGGCATGGGAATGGCATCGTACGAACGTCGACATGTTGCGCCTCGTTATCGCAGCAGCTTTGACTTCTGCCGCCCTCGCCGCGCGGTCTCCGATGCCGCGGTCCTGTGGAAGTACGCTGAGCACGGAGAAGAAGCTTGCGGCGGAGGCGCACTTCAGCAGCCTTCGAACCAGCTCTGCCGATTCGCAAACGCATGCGCTCGTGACGTACAGCCCAGTGATCCCAGTGAGTACTGTCAATACCAGCACTTGTAGACTCGATGCTCATCATATGGAAGGTGTATTTCCACGTCATACAGGCGAACGACACGCTCGAAGGCGGAAGCGTCCCCGCATCGCAGATTCAAGCGCAGATTGACACCCTCAACGCAGACTACGCTGCAACAGGCCTATCATTCACGCTCGCCGGCACGGACTACACCACAAACACTGTCTGGTTCACCGAGCTCGGGCCGTCCACAGTCTTCCAGGCGTCGGCGAAAAACCAGCTTCGCAAAGGCGGCGCGAACGCGTTGAACGTGTACACGGTCGGCTTCCAGAAGGGCACTGGCGCGGGGCTGCTGGGTTATACGACCATGCCTGCCGATTACGCGAGCGACCCGAGCGATGACGGCTCTGTCATCATGTACTCTTCGCTGCCGGGAGGGACGTACACGGATTATAACGAAGGCCGCACGTTGACGCATGAAGTTGGTCATTGGGTGGGATTGTACCATACCTTCGAAGGCGTACGTGAGTTGCCTGTGATCTGCAAGGAGTTAACAGTACGCGCAGGGCTGCGATGGTGATGGCGACTACGTCGACGACACGCCCGCAGAAGGTGCGACCAAATATGCACCTCGTGTCTTGCATGGATCTATACCCTGACGCCGTCACTAGCGACGCCGGCATTCTACTGTCCAGTCGGTCGCGACACTTGCACATCCGCAGGCGTCGACCCCATTCGTAAGTCATACACCATTCATTCCGAACTGCGCCGTCGCTCATTGCGGCTTTGGCAGACAACTTTATGGAGTGCGTGCCGCCCACGATGACAATAACTCGAACCTCTTGCTAATCGCGACCACTTGAAGCTACACGTACGACTCGTGCATGAACCAGTTCACCCCAGGCCAGATCGCACGCATGCAGAGTCAAATCGCGCTCTACCGCAACATCACCGTATCACCGTCGTCCGGTAGTCCATCTACGACTTCCACAATAGCGCTTCCGTCAAGCTCTGCGTCGATTCCGAGCACGACAGTCATTGTGACGACGCCGACGGCGTCTGTCCCCGCGTCGAGTACTCCTACTACTGCAAGCCATCCTTCGAGCACGGCAACCGCGCCACAAGCGGAACAGACTGCCTGGGGACAATGTGGCGTGCGTATACCGGAAGAATGTGCATCGAGATTCAAGGTTCGCTGACAGCACATTGCAGGGGATGGGATACACTGGTCCAACGACTTGTCCATCTGGCAGCAAATGTCAATTATCAAACGCATGTGCGTCGATCATGATGGCCTATATTCCCTTGCACTCTACTGATTGCTGATGTCGTGCAGACTACTCGCAATGTATACCGATGTAAAAGTGCCAATATCAAAAAGGTTGGTCAGCTCGAGCTGCTGTGATGCAAGGTGCTAATTGGTCGACAGTTCATAGCCCGTGTATTTCTTCGTGGAGTAATTGTCATCACGAGTAACCGTAGACGGCATCGCGAAATTGAAAGGCAAGGCGGACCACCGACGTCACTTTCACTACCCTCTTTCTCACACTATGCTCGCTTCAAGATTTGCTGAGGGCGTGTACAAGTTGCAGACCGGCTATGCGACTGGAGGAAGTCGAGCGCGACATACTGTAAGCATCCCCTTGTCCAACATCAGCGCGCCCTTCCGCGACGTGGCGTTCCATACCGACCTCGTGGCTACGACCAATCCACCGACGAGGACCTGATCGATATATTCAAGTGAGCTGACTCGGACGGGTCCTGCCTGTGCTGCAACTCTAGTTGACTCGGAGCCCTCTTCGCACCTGGTGTTGTATCAGTATGTACGCTCGTCCTTCTATCTATCTGCACGTCCCTCCGCTTCAGGCTCGTTCAACGCAGTATCCCCGAGTGAATGCGGCCGGACGATAATTATCATTGATACTACGAGAGACTCGTTCCCCGTGGCTGGCGAATGCTCCCGCATGGTGCCGACAGCAGATCGACGCGCTCGTTGTGCAGCATGGACTTCTTCGAGCGGCATCGTACTACAGCCAGCCCGCGACATTCCATTACCACTTCCTACTATTATGTGGTAACTCGACATGAATTCTTGTCTGCTGTGGCAAACTTGCGATCGCCAAATGATAGCGCGAATCCGCCGAGACGGGAAAGTAACGCCGCTTGTAGTGAGTAGGCTTCGGAAGGGTGAGGGCGGTCCAAACTCTAGATCTCAAACATACCGCATTGGACGACGAGAGCAGTGCAGTGTGTACTCGGGCAGTAAGTTACTGTAACAGCGACTTCAAGTTGGGCGCTCATTCCGCGGACACGCACTTGAGGCAAACATTCCGGAACGGACGACGATGATCCAACCCCTCAACTCCAACTCTCTTTTGTCGGGAGGAGATGAAGTAGTCCATAATGTCATAACTTACAGTATGGGTGGTGCGATCGTAGTGGTGCACATCGACAATTCAGCCGTCTAAACCCGAGCACGCATCGCTTATCAACGTTGAGGAGCTCGGAATCAGATGTGGTGCTTCCACGTTGAAGGGTGCATCATCCAGGGTGAGGGTGCGTGTCGGGGTCTGAAGGCTTCGGAGGAGGGGCGCGGAAACTGAAGGGTCCAGCCTTCGCATGTTGTACTGGCAGCCAGAGCACGAAGACGAGAGGACGAGGGTGATTCAAACAACAGCCGCCAGCACGACGATTCAGAAGAGATAGACTTGTTTGTATGACCCCTCGGTGGTCTTCGAAATCGTGGCGCCAGAAACTTGCCGCAGCTGTCCGAGTAGGTGCAGCCCAACGGCTCACGCCTCTTATAGAGACAGGATCCGCCGGAGACTGAAGGCGAAGGCGGTGAGCGTGTTCAGGGTGCTGCGCGTGGAAGTTGCAAGCGCGAGAGAGTCGTACGGTACAGCACTAACGCAAAGCCAATAATATACTCCGGCGCCGCGCGCGGGAGGTCCTTTAAGCTGCTGGTGGGCCAGACCCCGTCGGGATGAAGGCGACTGGTCGAGCGGCAGCTTTGTGCACGCGAGAACAGATGACGACTGCGAGCGTGAGTGGCAGCGTGTGTATCAAAGCTGGAGTTTCCACTGCAGGCAGGTGGTGACGCGATTCGGGGCGATGTAAAGAAGACGAGGTGACGCAGCGGACACGCTGACGGTAGTAGGGTTCACGGTCGAATGGCGAGACCCAGAGCTCGAGGATATAAACGCGCGCCTCCCTGGGCGGTGGGGCAGTGGCGAGAGTACGCCGCGTTAGACAGGACAGCGGCGCGCGGTGTGGTGGGTGGGTTGCGGGATTAATCGCGGGAGAACGTTGAGATGTAGGGTGTGCTTCTGGGTTCGGGCGATGTTCCTTAGGAAGGGCCAGGGACCAGCGCAGAGGCGATGTGGGGCAAATTTGGACTACTTACGATGCGGGGAAAATAGACTGCCCACGGCGTGAGAAAAGGAGGTTGGAGGAGGAGGATTCACGGATCGATGGAGGACAGGACAGGGGGGCGGATGTGTGCGTCATGGATTGGAGGACGTCAGTGGGATTCAGACTGGGCGGCGATAGCGGAGATGGAGAGCGGGTTGCTATGACGCGGGCGGCCAACTCCGCACCCGGATACATTTAGTCTTTGCCCTTTCTCTCTCTCTCTCCGACCTCCAACCTCCCCTTGCCCTCTACCCGCGATGTGCTGGAACCAGATCATCTACGCCTGCAAGCACTCGCACCCGTCGTTCAGCCTCACGTGCAAGTGCGCGACACGGGGGAACGACGTCGCCACATCCATCCGCTGTCGCCCAGCCTGTCCAGGTCCCACGCCTGCAGAGCGCGCCGCAGCAGCCAACATCTCGGCCGTATCGTAACACGGCGCGCACGACGAGCACGACGACGACGACGAATGCGGGGCCGTGACCTCTGAGGTGCGCACCCTGGCTGATCCCCTTTGTGGGCGCGCCACTCACGCACAGTCCAGGTCACGCCGGCCCCTCGCACATACACCTCGCCCTAACGCGCACGCCGATACCCCTCGTCCGCGCTGTCGCCCGCGCTGGCTGGCTATGGCTCGGAATCGCCCGCCGCGCGCGCGCATTACGCCTACGTGACAGCGCTGCGCTGACGTCACATCTTTCTTGTCTGCATTGTTACGCTCTGCTCTTGCTCTTGCCTTGTATTACACGCCGCACGTCTCTTTGCTCTCCCCTTACATCTGTACACTACACGCATACATCATCTAGACTACATCCGACTCGTCCTTTCCTAACTACCGTACAAAAAGTCTTACCTTACCTTTGTAATCTAAACTCCCCTATCAACCATCATCCAAACTTCACTTGAGAGCTTCACAGACGCCGGCTGCGTCGCTTCCTTCTTCTCATCGTCTCATGACCTGCACGCAGCACAGGACGCGATAAGAACGAACTCCTTTTACTCTACCCGGCGCCCGCCACTGTGTTCGCCGGTCACCTGCGCAGTGCGCGGCCTGCACTCGATTATCCACACCACAACCAAGCGCCCGAGCGGTTCTCCGGACATCTGCGTGCGGGGGTCGAGGCTCTAGGCAAAAATACGTTCAATTCGATATTTTCTACTTCACGCCGGTGCACGTATATCGCTATTTCGACTCAGGCTGACATGGCATGGCGCCGAGCGCGTCATCCTCGTCCTAATCTCGCAAGATTCCGCGTTTGCCTTTGAGTTTCCCTCGGCGCGTCACTTTGTTTGTCCCTCACTCAGCCACGATGCCACTCACTGCCTCAAACACGCCGCAGATCGTGTCTGTATCTGTTTCCTGCACCGTTCACTGTTCTGGCATCCCATCGAGAACTCTCACTCCCTCCGCAGCCATGTTTGGATACAGGACGGCGGCCGGTCGCTGTACTCGGCATACTTCAATTGACATTGAGGTACTTACATGTCGTTTTACTGTACAGTTCGCTCTCACTGTCACTGTGCAGGCGCTCACTTGTGCAGATTGCACCCTCCGCGGCGCGTCGGGTGAGCGCTAAGTACTGCCGTGGATGCACGGAGGGTGGTGGCTGGGCGATTACTGTCATTCAACAAAGTACCGGTGTGAGAGAACTCGAACTTGGAGCTCTGGTGATACGAGTTCTTGAAATCAATATCTCACAGTCAGTTGCATTACAAAGACGGCCTCTTTGCGGTTATCGTTGCTCTTCCCGCCAAGTGAGAGCGGACTGTACGTAAAACGTGCGCATGCATACTGTAGTTATTTCCCTCTTGGCCTTAACTCCAGAACACTCCAGCGCGTAAACTGAGAAACATTCCTCCAAGTCCAGGTACGACTCGGAGCATCGATACAAGTCCAGCAGATCAAGCAGGCAAGACACCATGCTGCACAGCGAGTGCCTCGATCTGTTGACACACGCGCCATATGCGCTCACGGTTGCACATTGACGGTGAGCGGGAGCATTCGCGCGCATACGCCAGCCACGGGAACGAGTCTCCCGTAGTCAAGGTTTCCGAGTCGTCCGCCCTCATATGCATCCATTCAGGGATACTCCGTCGGACGAGCGTGTCGGCGACTGGGAGCAGCTTGTAACGGAGGGACGTGCAGAGAAGCAGCAGAGCGAGAGCGTCGTACAGCACCAGGTGCGAAGATAGCTCAAGGAGGACGTCGAGCGGGAGCGCGGCGAGAGCTGAGGCAGAGGCAGCCTGAGAACGATCGAGAAATGAGGTGAGGACGAAGGGGTTGGCGCGGGCTTCGGCGATTGGGAATCTACACCCGCTGGCGTCAGTTCAAAAAGTTGTCGGTTGTTGTGTATACTAATAAGTAGGTGGGAATAGACGTACTTGTCCGGTCGCACCCAGCAGTACATGCGCCCTCCGCCGATCCACCAGTCCTCCAAGACGTCCGCATCGACATCCTTCTCCTCCTTCGCTAGATTCTGCACGAGTCGCGGTGGGAATTTCTGCTCGGCCCCATACCCATACCCATGCAACATGTAAATGTACTGCTCCAGCGAGCCGGAGATATCCCCGTAGTCCACGCCATTGATCATCCTAGTGAACTCCACTCCATTCGCCGCGCAGACGGTCTTCCAGAATGTACCGACGGGGTTCATGACCCTCGGACACGACGTCTCCAGCAACTCGAAGCACAGCGCATGGCCGAATGGATACACCGCAGCATTGATGCTGAACCTATTCGATCTTCCAACGTTCACGCGCCGCTCGATACCGCCGTACATATGATTGTCGCCTGGAACGAGTCCTCGAATCATCCGTATCGTCTCGACGTCGATCGCATGTAGACGTGCGACTTCCTCAGGAAGCGCAGCACGTGCACCTCTGTAGATTTTGAATATATCGATCAAGTCCTCGTCGGTGGATTCGTCGTACGGCCCGATGGAGACGAGGTCGGTATGGAACGCTTCGTCTGATGCGTCGAAGCAGAATGGCGGGCTGACACTGGCGAAGGGGATTCCTATGTCGCGCTCGACTTCCTCGCGTAGCCGACCTACGACATGTGCATGCCCTCCGCAAATCTGGGAGAATGGAGTATCAGTCTGAGGACGGCGACGCGGAGAGTGAACGGCGTACGAAGCAGTAGCTGTCGAATCCACCCATGGCGTCAAGAGCTCAAATCGCAGAGCCGGGTACTTGGGAGTTGTGGGAATGCGACAACTTGAAACAACTGGTATGGGGCTTTATAGGGCAATGCGCCATTGCAGTCCAATATTGGCGCGGACGTCCGACGTCGGGACCAAGAGACGATTTCGGAGTCTTCGTGTCTGCGTCATTCCTGACTGTGTTTACGCATTTACTCGGCGAACAAATACAAGGGCTATGGACTATCGACCGTTTATCATTATCGTACATATTCGCAACGTCTCAGGACTCAGGACCTCACACCAGTGGCAGTTTACATCGGTACGCACTGCGGATAGTCAGCATGAGGACGAGAGCGTCATGATCAGTAGAGTGCGTTTTCGACGGCTTTTGCAACACTAGCGATAGCGATTCACTGTCAGTGTCAGTATTGGCATGCTCTCCGAAGCTTCTCCTCCCAGTGTGCTCTTCGTGGTCTCATCTCCTTACATAATAAGAGTCATAATAGAGAAGTCGCTACAGTGAGAATGGAGAGATATAGGATTAGCGGAGTACTCGAGCTCGGCCGAGGTGACACGGCGTCATATGCGTGTAGTATCCCTCCCTGAGAAACGGTCTCAGAGACACGTGCACTTAGGACACGATGACGCTAGAACTTGAGAGAATGCCATGTTGCACAGCGAGCGCCTCGATCTGTTGACATACGCCCCATATACGCTTCCGATTCCGAATCGACGTTGAGCGAGCGCATTCGCGTGCGTACGACAGCCACGGGAACGGCTCTTCCGCGCCTGTCAATGTCGCACCCGCATCTGCGGGACGCATCCACTCGGGTATAGCGCGCTTGACGAGCGTATCCGCGACCGGGAGAAGCTCGGAGCGCAAGGTCCTGCACAGGCAAAGGAGGGCGAGTGCGTCGTGCAGTGAGAGGTAGGGTGTAAGTTCGAGGAGGACGTCGAGCGGGAGTGTGGTGAGTGAGACTGCAGGTGCGGGGACTGGAGTTGCATTGTGACGCTTGGGAAACGAAGCGAGGACGAAAGGTGTAGCTCGTGCTTCAGCGACTGGGAACCTATCACCCGTGCGAGTTCAAGTCAATTATCGGTCGGACAAGCGGGAATACACGTACTTGTCCGGCCGTACCCAACAATACATCCCCCCTTTACCGAACCACCAATCGCGCAAAACGTTCTTGTTGATCTCCTCCACGTCCTCCTTTCCCAGATCCTCCACGAGTTCAGGAGGGAGATTCTGGTCGTACCCATGTAGCATCCAGACGTACTGCTCCATCGAGCCCGAGATGTACCCATAATCTACGCCGTTGATCATGGTCGTATACTCCAGACCGTTCGCGGCGCAGACGGTCTTCCAGAACACACCAACAGGCGCCATAAGTCGCGGACACCACAACCTGAGCAGCTCAAAGCACAGGGCATGGCCGAAGGGGTACACCGTCGCGGAGATAACAAAACTCCCCGCGCGCCCGCGCACTTTCACGCGCCGCTCCAGTCCGCCAACCCAATGGTCGTCCCCAGGGCAGAGATCCCGTATCATACGGATCGTGCCCGTTTCGACGCCCTTCAGCCGGCGCATTTCGCGTTTGTTCCCGGGAATCTTGTCGGGATCGATCAGCGGCTCGTCCGACTTCGTGTCGTATGGCCCGATGGAGACGAGGTCGGTCTGGAAAGCGACGTCCGCGGCGTCGAAGAGAAAGACCGGGTTAGGTTTCGGGACTCCCGCGTCTGCTTCTATTAGCTGCGAGCGCAAGTATTCTGCCGCTTCCGCTTGGCCGGCGCAGATCTACAAGGGCGTTACGGCGTGGTTAAGCGGGAGCGAGCGCGGCATGGCCTCACGAAACAGTAACTATCGAACCCGCCCATTGGTGCAGGTCGTTCGCGAGTCTTTGATCAAAGGAAAGAGATGTGTGGGTGAATGGCTTCGATTAGGTCCTGTCACCCCGCCCTACTTATATACTGTGTCTGCGGCGCCACAGTCCAACCCTGCGCGTCCAATATCGGCACCGGCAGCCGATGCCCGTACATCGCCTTGCCCTTCACATTTGCCTCGTCCTGCTGCTCGCCTTCAAGACGGTATGCATTGCGAGTAGTCTGCGACGAACGAAAGAGGTGAGCACCCTATTCTGACGATAAGCAGACAGAATTTACGCACAGATGCTGGAGGTAGTGCACTTCGTCCCGGACGGGCAAACCGTCGGCCCCGCGTAGCCCTGGCCCTGTCGAAATGTTAGCCGACGCACCCGGACTGGCATGAAAAGACGTACGCCACATTGACCCCACATAGTCTGAAGAGCAGCAGGCGCAGATGCGGTAGTGCTGGCTGTCGAGGCCGGCGGCTTCGTAGATGCCGGTACACTAGGCGTCGATGCAGGTACGTTAGGCGTCGATGCAGGTGCGCTTGGCGTCGATGCAGGCACGTTTGGCGTGGAGACAGGGACGTTCGGTGTCGACGCAGGCGCGCTCGTACTCGTAGGAGCTGCTGTACTGGCAGGCCTGCTGGCAGTCGGTCTCCCCGTGGCGGTAGGCGGGACAGTGCTCGCAGGTGTAACGATCGGCAAAATCGTGGACGTTGTCGCGGCGACGGGAGCGGACACGGCGATGCCGCGGTACATGGATATCTGGCTGCGCATGCGCGTAATCTGGCCTGGCGTAAACTGGTTCATGCACGAGTCGTAAGTGTAGCTGTTCATGGCGTTAGTCAATGCCCGAGGAAAGGGATAACCGAGCGGGTGACGCACTCCATGAAGTTGTCTGGAAGAGTGATGGTTAGCCGGGGTGTAGAAAGCGGACAAATCAAGACTTACGAATGGGGTCAACGCCACCGCAGGTGCTGCGGCCTGTTGGGCAGTAGAACGCAGGCGAAGCTGGAGACCATATCAGAATCCCGCACAGGTAACATTATGGAGATATGCTCTTACCCTCCGATGGAGTATCAGAGACGAAGTCGCCAGATCCACAGCCCTGCATAAGTCTTCAGCGAACGATATCTTCGACGAATTGGAGAAGGCGACATACGCCATCGAAGGGGTGGTAAAGCCCGACCCAGTGTCCCGTCTCGTGCGTCAGCGTCCGCCCGAGGTTATAATCGACCGCGCTCCCGCCTGGCAACGACGAGTAAAGGATGACGGTGCCGTCCAATATCGGGTTGCTCGTATAGTCCGCAGGATACGACGTAAATCCAAGTAAACCGCCGACATCCGTGAGACCGACGGTGTAGACGTTCAACGCGTTCACCCCGCCCTTGCGCAGCAGCGTCTTCGCGTCCACTTCGTACGTGCTAGCCGGCCCCAGCTCGTCGAACCAAGTCTGGTTCGTCGTGTAGTCTGTCCCAGCAAGAGTGAAGGACAAGCCCGTGGCGGCGAAGTCGGTGTTAAGGACTTCCATCTGCTCTTGGATCTGGGCGGCAGTTATGCTGCCTCCTGCAGCGGTGCCGTCCTTCTGGATAACATGCCAATATACCTTCAAGAACGTTAGCACTAGAAAGGCGAAGCCGTATGCAACAAAAGCTTACAGGTATTACAGGCGCGGCAGTGGCGAGCGTTGCGAATGCGTGAGGTTGTGCCGTGTGGTTGGCGAGCATAGAGTTGAAGTGCGCTTCGTTCGCGAGCACCTTCTCCCTGCTCAACGTGCTCCCACACGCGCGGCGTACAGTCGACCGCTGCGCTACAGCCGCGATGGTGCTGAATGCCAGAAGGGCGAACGTGGGGAGGAGGAAGCGAGGCATTGCGGTCAGTTCTTGCACGAAGAACCAGGCCCGTACCCCACAGCGAGTAGCTTTTATCTTACCCCGCACGGCAGAGCGCTGTCCATGCTACGCCTGTCGAAGTGCTCGTTGGCACCGCGCTTCGTCAGGGCTTCATCGTAGACGCCGATGAAACCACAACACACGACGCACGAGCCAGCTGACTCGTCCGGTAATACTCCGCTGGTGAGATGGCACGCGCAAAGAGTGGTTCGCGATGCGCTGGACGTCGACACGTTACGCGAAGTGCCATGTCGACGATGCTGCGCGAGGAAACTGTGCGCTAATGGCGGCAGGGAGTAATGTGCTTCGCCGATGTGGATGAATATACGCGCAGGGGAGGTTTTGGAGTGCAGATGACGAAGTCACTTGAGTGGGCGCGCGCAGCACATTTCGACGAAGACAATGCGAATATGGGACCCGAGGCCAGAAATGCGGGTTGCCTGACGAGGAAACCACCGATTCGCGAGGGAGATCGTGTAATACACAATAATGAGGTATGCTACATATTGAATATCGTAATATATCCTGGAAGACATTTAGCTTGTCGCTATCATATGTGAAAGACGTTCCGCGTACGAGAAGCTACAGCCCTTGAAGTTCCAGCTGTCATGGAGAGCCGACCGGAGAAGGGTTTGGGACATCGTCCTCGTCGTCTGCAACCGGTGGCACAGGCAATTCCTTTGCGTGAGCGAACCCTTTCCCCACGGCGGTTGGCAGCGCCGCCTCTGGACTGCACTCGGCGCTCAGCCTCGAGATGTCGTCGAATGCACTTCGCAACTTGTCGAGGTCTGCGTCCAGGCTCTCTGCCCGTATCCGCATTGCGCCAATAGTGTCACTCGCTGCTATGAGTTCGTGGTGGTGATTGTATACGAGTGACTGCCGCTCGCTGTCTAATTGCCGGATTTCTGAGTGTCGCTGTGAGATATATTTCATGGAATATGGAACCGGCATACCTCCAAGCAGTTCATTTTCGCGCTTCAGGAGCGCGACGAGAGGGCTCGTTGTAATCAATTGCTCATAGTACGCCTTGGCGTCGAATGCTGTCGAATCTGCGCACCAGTAAGCTCCTGCTGCAGCTGCAACGGCCAGAGAACGAACCAAGGTCCATGGGGTCATTCGGTCGCCCTGGAAGCGGCGCTGGAGGTCCTGGTAGCCCAAGTCCGTAATGTTTACGAAGCAGATCGCGTGCGCGGCCTTTAGGCGTCGCCCGGCCTGCGGTGGACGTTGCGGGCGACTGGTGCATGGTTGGAGACTTCAATGGCGCGGCAGCTGCAGCAAATGTCGTGGTGGACGGCCCTGGCGACCTCTGGGGCGTGGGCGACGGTAGGCCCAGCGGCGACGACGCGCGAACCGGCGTGCGAGGAGAAAGTGCGGAAGACATTGCCGATAGGTCCGTCGGCAACATCCGCATCTTGGACCCGAACCACGCTATTAGGCTCGTGACCAGCCGTTTCGAAGTCCGCTCGGCCGAACCAAACGGAATCTCGAAACGGCTGGGACGCACATCCGTCACCAGATATGTTAGGCTCGTGACCAGCCGTTTCGAAGTCCGCTCGGCCGAACCAAACGGAATCTCGAAATTCGCCGAGGCTCAGCCCGGTTTTCAAAGTCCGAAGGCGTCGCGGCTGGTTACGAGCCTACCACGCTATCGCCTTGACATGAGCGACACCTTGCTTGCTACCCAGGACACGCCTAGGTAGGACTAGTGCCATACCTGGCGTTCTTGTTCATGGCTTTCCGCGGTTCTGTCCCTGGACCTCGGGTACTCAGTTGGCTCGACAACCGCTTGCTCCTTGTCTTGCTTCGAGCCACCCTTTCCGGACAGAGAGTCTCTGGCGCTACGCCCAATCCTTTTCGGGAACGTTTGCCTTCCCCCAAACCCGAAACTAAGATCTGCTCTCGCTTCCAGCTGCCTGCAAACGTCTACGGAACTTGAAGGCTGCGTGCGCATCCTGGACCTGCCCCGAAAGGAGCTACAATCCCTGCACTCAGCGAAGGATCTGACCCGCTCAACTACGGCGATGCAACGCAATAGCCACGAGCGGAGCAGATGTTGTCTAACGACTTGCATGAAGAGATCTGTCCGACGCTTCGTTGTCCCCCCTCGTCCATATACAGCGTGTGCAACGTTGTTCTCGCCGCTAGTGGCCGCAACATTGTTCTTGTGGCACTTACAGGCAGGTTTCGAGAAGTTCCTTGCGATCCTGGTCGTTGCGGCACCGACAGCTATGCACCGCTCTCCATCCGCCATGCCAAACATGCAGGGGGGACTTAAAGTCCTCGGGGAACAGGCGCAACACCACCTTGCACCATGTCTATCCACTATCTCACTACGCCCGCCTCTCCTACGAACCTGCGATCGCCTCACCATGCTCATACGTACTCGTACGGCGAAGCAATTCCAGCGGTCGCGTCGCCCCAGTCCTCCAGGTTCGATGTGAATAGGCCTCCTCTCAAACACCGTGCTACAAGCACATTTGATCCCTATGCTACGCCTCAGGACTCGCGACTCTACGAGCGTGAGGAGGAACGCAGGACTTCGCGGTGGCGCGGTGGATGGCTCCGAACGCGCATCGCACGCATATTGATTTTATTAGCGGTCATAGCCAGCGTACTTGTGATCACGAGTGTGATTGGTATCTTGTTTTTGGTGCGCTCCTCGCAGACCGAGTTTCGTCACTTTTAACTCGTAACGTGCAGGTGAAAGCGGGTGATCATGGTCTCCCCGAGGTCCTCGGTGTGGGAGGTCAACCACCTCGACAGAATGGCGTACGTAGCTGATGCGGACTGGCGCATTTATATCCTATGTTCAACCTGATTTCATAGATATTCCTATACGGGGGCATCCGCAAGTGGGATATGACGGAGAAGACACTATGTACGACGCCGCCTCGTCTTGCATACATGCGTTCATCAATTGTTATTTAGCGACTCGCTGGCTTCCGTATACCTGCGGCGAGAAACCTACCGACTGCTCGCAAACGGATAGCGACCTATCATTCTTCATCGATGAGTACGTCCGTTCGTCTTGGCTGTCGAAGCTTTATGTACTGAACGAGAGTTCAAGCGCTGCGCTGGGCATTGGCGGCTTCAATGCATCTGCATCTGTTTTGGATCTGCAGGCTGCGCAAACAGGGTTCAGACACCACGGCTGGGAACAGTTCCTTGAGCTCGACATAGAGACGGAGCCTCGCTCGGGTGAATCTAACTTGAAGGGCCTTGAGACAGACTCCTTGTACCCATTCGACTGGTATGCGACCCTTTTCTTACCTCCGTCACTCAAACGGTGTTCTCGCAGGTATCGAGTACAAGTCCTCGTTGCCGCCGTGACGTCCGCCGACTTAAACGGCACATTTCCCGTCATCGGCGCCCATGTCTTCAATAAGGTTCAGGCGCAGTGGATCGCTTCTACGGACTATGGCTATCTCGACGACTTTCAGGGCTCCTCCACCAAACTCTGGATTCACATTACGTTGGAACGCAATATGGTGATCAAGATTAGCGCGTTCCTCATCATCGTGTTCAACTGTACGTGCAGCTGTGATTTGCCCCTGCGTTGTTCCAAGTAGTGACTTGAATCGTCGCAGGGATGGTCACACTGGCGATACTGTATATGACGCTCGTCTATACGCTTGGAAGGCGGCAGCTGCCTGATGGCTTGGATAGCGTCGCCCTTCCCTTCGCCGGGTTGTTCGCGTTACCGTCTGTACGCAGCGTCATGCCAGGAGACCCTCCATTTGGTGAGTTCGCTTGCCAAAGGACTTCGAGTGAAAGTCCGAGTCTGGTTCTAATAATGCGACACAGGCTGCTTGCTTGGTCAGTATTTACGTCTCTCGCTGCATCGCTTGCTTACACATCTCGACGCAGACTTCATCGGTATTGTCCCGAACCTATCTATCGTCGCGGGATGCGTGCGTCGTCGAGACGGCTCGCGTTGCGATGCAATGCTGAATCCAGCGCAGGCGACGTGTTTGCTCCTTGCGAGGATTCATCGCGAATCGCTCACTCAACTGCCGGAGCGGAAGAGAACACCGACTGTGTAACGGATTCGACTGCAGATGCTGTGTCATATGTGATATCGTGTCTGCCCGTACTTCCCGTAAGGTACCCAATATTGACTACCGACCACTCGATGAGGTCCGTCGGTAATATCCGCATTTTGAACTCGCACCCTTCGCACATCAGCTACACCTTGCTTTTTACCCACGACATGTATACCCAAGAGCTCCACTCGGGATGCGGACTTACCCAGTATCCTGGTGCCATTGGCGTCCTTAGTCCTGGCATTTACGCGGTTGTGTTCCTGGATCTCGGGTACTCAAGTGCCTCGACAATCGCTTGCTGTCTGTCTTTCTTCGGGCGACCCTGTCCGGACAGAGGGGCTCTGGTGCTGCGTCCAATCCTCTTCGGGAAATTTTCCTTGTCCCGAGCTCCGAACTGAGGTCTCCCCTCAGTTCAACAAGTTCCTCGCGACCCGTAACTATCGCGGGACCAACTGGCATGCACTGTTTACTATGCCCCACGCGAATCATGCAGGAGCGCCTCAAGTACTCGGGGAACCGGCGCGAGACCAACTTGCGCCATGTCGATGTCTGTTCACGACCCCGTTACGCCTGCCTCGCCGACGAGCGTGCGATCGCCTCGCCATGCTCATACATATTCCTATGGCGAGGCAATTCCAATGGTCGCGTCGCCTCAGTCTTCCAGGTTTGATGTGAACGCGCCGGCACTCAAGCACCGGACGACGAGCATGTCTGTTTCCATTGCCGCAGCGCAGGACGCGCAACTCGACGAGCGCGAGCACAACCGCTCGCCTTCCTGCTGCATTTCGTGTCAGTCGAGAGGCATCTGTGCTTCAGTCAACTGGTCGTGGTGGCTCGGAGGATGGCTGCGAACCCGGGTTGCACGCGTAGCAATCTCGTGTGCGGTAATAGCGGTGGTGCTTGTGATCACGATTGTCGTTGGTGAACTATTCCTGGTAAGCTCTACCTTGACCGAGGACTGGTGGTTGATGTTCCGTATGCAGGTGAAAGCTAGCGATCATGGCCCTCCCGAAGTGGTGGGCGTAGATGGTCAACCACCGCGAAAGAACGGGGTACGCATCTGAGCTCAGTGGATTCCTCTCATGCTCAACCTGCTTTCACAGTTATTCCTTTACGGGGGCATCCGAAAGTGGGACATGACGGAGAAGACGCTGTGTACGACGCCTCGTCCTTTCGCTGGCATGCGCTTATCGTAGTTGTGCTCAGCAACCCGATGGCTACCGTACGTCTGCGGCGAGCAGCCTACTGACTGCTTCCCGGTGGCCACAGACGTCTCGTTCTTCATCAACGAGTACGTGGATATTGTCTTGACTTCTACCAGATGTTAAATGCTTAAATCTTTAGCGACGCGTTGGGAATCGATGGCTTCAACGCATCCGCCTCAATCCTGGATCTACAAGCTGCACAAGCGGGACTCAAACATTCCGGCTGGGAACAGTTCATCGAGCTCGACATTGCCACAGAGCCTCGCTCAGGAGAGCTGAACTTGAACGGCCTTGAGACCGACTCCTTGTATCCATTCGACTGGTATGTAAGGAGGCGTGACCCGCCCGCCGATTCCGATGCGTTCGTTACTCTGACTACACTCATCAGGTATCGAGTACAGGTTCTCGTCGCGGCGACGTCTGCAAACTTGAACAGTACTTATCCCGTCATTGGGGCGAATGTCTTCAACAAAGTTCAGGCGCAGTGGATCGCTTCGACGGAATACAGCTATCTCGACGGATTCCAAGGCTCTTCTACAAAGCTGTGGATTCGGATTACGCTGAGGCGCAATATGGTGATCAAGATTAGCGCGTTTTTAATCATCGTGTTCAACTGTACGTGCTGGCCCTGCGAACCGTTTACGATGCTGACTTGAATCATCGCAGGGATGGTCACGCTGGCGATACTGTATATGACACTTGTCTATACGCTTGGAAGGCGGCAGCTACCTGATGGCTTGGATAGTGTCGCGCTTCCCTTCGCCGGGTTGTTCGCATTACCGTCTGTGCGCGGCGTTATGCCAGGCGACCCGCCGTTTGGTAAGTTCGCTCCCAACAGTAGCCGGAGTGACAGCCTGGTCTGATAGTGCAACGCAGGATGCTTGCTCGGTCAGCTACAGTCCCTCGCTTCATCGCTTCCTTACTCGTCTTGACGCAGACTTCATTGGTATCGTCCCGAACCTGTCGATCGTAGCGGGATGTGTACGTCGTCGATGCTACTCATGCTGGGACGTAATGCTGAACCCAGCGCAGGCGACATGTTTACTACTGATGAGGATTCATCGCGAATCACTCACGCAACTGCCGGAGCGGAAGAGAGAGCCGACTGTATAACGAATTTGACACGTCTACGAATACTTGCTGCCGCATGTCGCACTCTTCGAATGACTTACTGCCGACTCCAAGGCTCTCCCACAACACGGCCCTGCTCAACGACTTCTCCGGTCGCTTAGTGCTGTAGGCTCCGATGCCCGATGGGAGTCGGTCAGTGGTACTGCAATTCGCTGTACCGCAGCTCGGCGCCTGTCCCGTATGAAGTGGAGGGGCGTCACCGCAATGGGTTGCCACGTTTCAGCACAGTCTCAGACTCTCGCGTCTACGGAATGCTCATCATGATACTAGCGCTGTGCAGACCACCGCTGATTGCTGTGTGCACCTTTCTCTACAGCGCGGTCACGGATTCTGATGATATTACAGCACTGAGATGGTCGAAACTCCCCTACTCAGCTCGTGTACCATCTTGAAAAGGTCGGCTTTTCGGATGTAAAATCCTGAATTTCCTCGGAGTCGGAAGCGCTGCCAGCGCGCGCCTGCGGCGGCGGCTGTGCCGACTGTGATCAATCACCAGGCCATATAAAGCAACGGTCATGTGCAAGTGAACTCCGTTTTCTCCCTCCCACCTTCACCTTTCTCTCTTCTCCTTTGTTCTGCTCTATTATCCTTATCCTTTACTTTCTGCCCCAAAATGCTTTCCGTTGTTCTTGCAGCTCTCGTTGCCGCCGTCGTGGCCCAGCCTGACGGCCCTAACCACCCGCTCAACGCGAACCCGACCGATACATCGGTACAATTGCTTGTGGGCAAAGCGTACGCACATTCAAAGATACGAGGAGTTGTATACTTACGCTTAGCAGTTTCCCTTACAACCGTCTCGTGCGTTTACTGTGCATTTTGGAATTGCTCGTCCTGATCTCCGTGCAGCCGTACCAAGTCGACACCTCTCAACCCCGTATCGCGGATGACCCCAACTGGCGCGGCCCGCAAGCTGGCTACAACCAGTGCAACAGCACGACGGAGGGCCCCAACTCCCTTTGCCAAACCCTCATCGTCAACTCCATCGACGGTTCGTACGGCGTCGTTGCCTGGCTACGTGTCGACTAAGCTGCCCAATCAGACTTCTGCCTCTGGGGCGGTCAGGCGCCCAACTCTGTCGTCGGCGACGTCGAGGGCGAGATGGTCGTGTGGTGCACCAAGTCGGGCAGGGGCGGCAGAGTGTCAGTTGC